>OVBA01000112.1:0-100777 GCA_900406435.1 Lepidium aucheri | reverse complement strand
GTCGACGATGCGTCTCTTTCCCTTGGCTGTGTAGTAACGAGACAGAGAGATCCAAATCTGATTGTGCAGAATTCTGAGGAGCAAGAAAGGGAATACCAGGGCGTACCCAAGATCCATCTTCTCCGGATCATCTGTCAAAAACCTGTATGTGCTATGGACCGCCCATGGTGCTAGGACTATGTACTTTGCACGTCAAAATAGCATACACGAATTCATATCAGCAAGCAAGCGTTATAAAATATTAAATAGAGAAGAAAAGAAAGTGCACCTTGAAACTACCGAGAGGTGTCCAAGGCCAATCGGTGAGGACTCCTGGATTTGTGGCCATTATATCGTCGAATGTTATATGGGTACGTCCGTACGTAGATACTAGCTTGTCTCTTCAATTCTCGTCACGCCAAAGTATGTTGTTATATATATAGTCATATAGAAAGTTAATTGGTTGATCGATGTAGAATGACGAAACGAGCCCTATCTTCCCACCAGCCCACTTTCATGTGGTGATGGGACCAGCTCATGCTTTGGAACTATCACAAATAAGAAAAAGGCACCTACAGAACATCAAACAATCGGGTTTCAATACCTCGAACTAGCTTATATAAATATATATATATATGCGCGTATTAATTGTCAAAGATTACGTTGTTTCATTCTCAACAAAAAGGCATATATAGATCACAACTTAATTAGTTTTCTACTAGCTCCAATGTGGTAGGCGAGAGAGAGCAAAGGCAGTCCATCATCACAACACGCCAATGGAAATGGAAAGAGTGAATTCCCTTAAGAAAACAGTACTTGATGAACCAAGTTGAGCACTGTTACGTAAACGTATAATGATGTTTGGCAACTAGTAGCCAATTAAGATCATGCACGTTGAAGAGCCAGCTTGCGTCTGTTGCTCCTACATTAAATAGATGGAAACAGAGAGATCTGTATTAAAAAGGACTATTATACAGTTTCCTAGGTAAGCATTGAATACACTGTACGATTCGACTTTCCTAACTTTCGCTCACCGCCACAAATAATTCTATGTATGGTACGTGTACCTACAATTCATTGATTAGGTAGCGAGTGGACCTTGGAAAGTAGTTTTAACTATTTGATCTGATGATGCCCGAAGATACTATTTAGTCAACAGTCGTAATCAAAAGGTTTTGTCATACTCCTTTCAACCCTCAACCGCATGCCTGTGCCTCTTATCCTCATACGAGCTACCAAAGGGACTCCATCATTACTACCCCTTCGTCAGAGTTTCAGGACCCAATGCTCGTGAAAGGTGCTAGAGCTAAAGAACAATCGAAGAAGACTGAAGCAAATAGTTTTGGAGATACTTTTTCTGGAATGTGATATGGTATATAGAAACATTACCATGTGGGCTACTGAGTTTACACAGGTGCCCACTGTGAGGTGGTGGAGCCAAGTTACCAAAGTACAAACGTTGTTACAACATTCATTGAAGTAAACCAAACAATGCCGGGAGAGGAGACAATGGTGGCATAGACTGTAATTACTTAATTTGAATGCGTTGCCACATCAATGTCAATGGACCACACCCACCTACCGGCCATTAAGTGAAAGTATGTGAAGTTCAAATACCCTACGTTTAATTGATTTCAATGGTAGAGGGCCTTTATCAAAGCCCAATATTCAAAGGGCCTCTCTCCTTTTAAAAGAAATAACACAACACTTTACTTATAGGGACCACCGACTCCATCTCCATCAACCTCATCTCTTTTTGTCTTTTTTCACTCATTTTCCCGGAAATCCACCAGCTTCAGCACTTACACAACGAATTCAGTAGAGTTTCCATCGAAATGAAGAACAACATTAGGTTTTCGAAGTCGATTTTACTGATTCTCTCATTCTCACTGCTTGCTAGCTCCAAATTTGAGGGTAATTTCTTCACTATGCTATATTTACTCGTAACCATATGCCAATCTAGACTTGGACTCCTTGCTCAGCATTCGCCCAGGCGTTATATGAGAAGAGCACTGCCTCAGATTATCTCTCAAGTTCTCTTTCTTTTTTTCGAAAACCAGATTCGACAGATTTATGTTGATTCATACCCTTAAATAAACCCTTACAAATCTTAGTCGAACTAAGTATTAGAATGGTTGCAGGAAACCCAGCTCATGAAATTGTGAGCATCTTGAACCACAACAGAACAGCTCGAAAACTTAGCAAGCTGAATGAAAGCCCCGGTCTTGGCTGCATTGCCCTCCAGTATGTTAAGCTCTGCGACGGCAAATGCAATGTCAACAACACTCTCAGCTGTGAACCCCCTGAAGACGACTTCACTCAGGTTTTTGCGCCAAACTGTGGTGTAGAACTTCCCACTATTAGTACCATAACAGGCCATATACTCGGCTGCAGCTCAAAGTATGTAAAGCCAGAAGTCGCTTTCTCAGACATTCTCTTTAGAGATAACAAAGCATTGGCGCTGCTCAGAAACAGATCACATACTGAGGTTGGAGTGGGAATGGTTAGGTTGCATAAAGGCACCTTCTTTTGGTGTCTTCTCTTTAGCGATGGTGGGGCAAACTTCTCCTTTGCTCTGGACGATAATGGCCGGGGTATCAAACAAAGAACAGGCTGCTACAGTGGAAGCGCGTTTTCTTGCAGCTTTGCAAACATGATTTATGTGCGTCTTCTGAACAGCTCTCTGGGCATTCTTGTCTTCCTTCTGTCTATTCAATAAACATATTAAGTGTTGGTTCTGAAAGGAAGACCACTTGCTTGTATGCAAATGGATGGGGCGTGTATTGTTATTGAAGCACCAATTCAATGTTTTCCTTTATTATTTTGAATAAAAAATATCAAAACCAACAGGTTAAATGGACAGATTCTCATTGCACTCGCTATACATTTGGCTAGAGAGTAAAAGGCTTTGCATAGACATCAAATGGTTGACATGCGGTCAGTTGAGGCTCCTGTCAAAAACAGAAATAAAAAAAAACATTTAGCAATATGTATCAACACAATAGAGCAACAAAGGATTTTACCTGACGCAACCCCCCAATACCACTTCCCCCTGTCAGAAGCATGCTCAGTACAGTCGTAACAACTCCACCGCTACCACTGACACCACCTTCATTCCCTGTGTTCCTTATTGTAGTGCGCATCGAATTTAGAATGCTTCCATAGGTTGTACCTTGCGTGCTGCGTTCTATCGCTTGAATAAAACAGAAAGTCATAGCACCTGTAGAGGTGATCTTTGACAGCGCCTGTATACGTGGTCCAACCATGAGTCCAAGGAACCAACTACCTTTGCAAGTTGTAGAATAGATTTGTTCTACTTACAGATGTATCTGCCGAAGTCTGATCATCATCACATCCACTGAATGATATAGCTTCCCCACCAGCTGTTCCTTTCCACAAACCTGACCTAGGCCGATGATCCTCCCACACGTACTGCCCAGCTCTGTTCCAATAACAAATATGGATGTCTGTTAAATATGACGAGCATTGCAAAGGTACAACTTTCTCTTAGACTAGTAACCTGTTCATTCTGCATAGGTACGGTAAATCAAGCACGGTGCCACTATGGCAAGCATCGATAATTGAATGGAGCTTGACACCATGAGGAAGAGGGCGTACTATAGTAGCGTTAATCTCATCATCTACAATCATTCCCTGAGTTTCGAAATCCAGAGGACAGAGTGTTTCATCATAGCCATCAACTTCATCACCGTTGTAGTTTCTTTGCCGTGAACCATGACCGGAGTAGTGAAAGACAAGTGAGTCGCCTGCTGTGCATCCTTGTACGAGCCAATACAATGCCATCCTCATGTTTTGCTTGGTTGGGATACGATACGGATCAGTTTCTTCCTCTGCATTAACCATTACGTATCTATGAGAATCATGGGGTAAAAAAATCATCTAGGATGAACATTTATTTATTTAGTCAGCTTCAATACAAACTGCACGTGAAGAACAGGATGCTCGAACAATTCACTACATTTAGCAGTGATTCAGGCATTCCACATATTCAGAGTCGAAGGAAAATTGAATAGAGTAGCAAGGGATTCGCAAGCAAAATTTCTATAAGATCCGGCAGTTCTGATCAAGGGAATGATAACATGGAGAGTGTCATGAAAGCATGAAACCCTACGAATGATGAACAGATATAGGCAGACAGACATGGAGTTGGCAAGCAAAGAAGGGAATGCAGTTTCAGGAGGAAATAGATAGAAATACCAGTGAGCATGAGGATGGACTCAGGGGGGAATTTGAACTTGTTAATGAGAAGGTGTCGCATGCACTTGGCGTCATTGATGCAGCCTTTGAGCTCGTGGCGAGAGAAACGGTACGAGATACCACAGATCACGGCCCTCTTCCTGCCATGAGGGTGAGACAGCTGACCAGGGGGCGGGTGGATATGCGGAGGCGTAGGAGAGGCGGAGGAAGGTGGATGAGGAGGAGGGACGCTGCGAGGGTCGGCGATATGAGTAACAGCCTGGCAGAGAGCGCAGCGTATAGATTGGGCTCCCGATGGAAGCTGGAGTGGCGTCCGGCAACCGGAGCAATTCACCAGCATAGGAGGAGCGTAGATGCTTGAGGGAGGTGGCGGGAACATTATCCACCGATTCCGAAATCAGATGAAGAATCCGATCACCGAATCTTATTATAGAGAGAACGCGTGAGGAAGACGAAGCAGAGTCAATCAGACGAAAAAACGTGTTAGGCGGCGAGTCTGGCTTCTTATTCTAATGTCGTACTTTATTTTGACAGCTCACCAGACACAGCTTAACGGAAGCCCATATAAAAGAATTAAGGCCCATATAAAAGCATTAAGGCCCATATAAAAGCATTAAGGCCCATATAAAAGAATTAGAGCCCACTAAACTCAAAAACTTGCAATTGGAAGGGAGTGAGGGACAGTGGAGAGAACATAAATCAGTTGATTTCCAGTTGAGACGAATGTATGAATGAAATGAGATAGCTGGTATTGCTCTCTTTTCAAATTTTACTTCAATAGGTTTCTTTGCAACGACATGAAATATCGAAATTGCTCTTTAAAGTTTTAACATAAACATATGTATATATCGAAGTAAAATGTATCTGCTTGAGACTCTAATTATTTATACCGTACAAACAAACCACTTCTCAAGAGAAAAGAGGATACAACTACTAGTAGTAGGTGATAGACATCATGCTCTACATTCACGAAAACAACGACCGAGTCTTATTGCGTTCTAGTCGAGCTTCCCTCTGAGAAACAAAACATATATATAAGCAGAGAAGCTGGAAACATACAAATGCAATAATGTATTCACAATCACAACAACCTCTTTCTTCTTGCATTCTTTGTACACATCAAAATGATCCTGGCATTTACTCTTGTCTGATCCATATTCTTCAAGACCTGACAGTTCAATCATGAAATCGGCAAACACAGAATCAGGCATCGGATCCCCTGATGGGACCTAATCACGATTAATTATTAGATCGTTATCCATCAAAACTCAAACTCTAAGAAACCGGATTCAACCCACGACAGAGTAAGGGAACATATTTAAATAAATGAGATCTAATTAAGGGTTTAAGAAAACTTGACAGAAGGTAAGAGAGCCGTATGAATATTTCAAATCCTCAGAAATCAAAGGAAGGGGACTATCGGGAGCGTAACTCACATTTGAGAGATGCAGAGTATTGAAGATAGCATGGTGAATCAGATATCCGAGCCGCGCTTGGGTACGCCGCCACGCCTTTCGTAGCCATTTCCCGATCACCGTCTTTCGCTCTCTCTCCCTCTACGATTCCGCGAAGATATAGACCTTGGAGACACTCATGTTTATAAAGTCAAGAATGAATGGGCCTTTAAGTCCGGCCCATAATAAAAGAGCTCGGCCTTCTTCACTATGTAAAGTCAAGAATAAATGGGCCTTTAAGTCCGGCCCATAATGAAACAGAACGGCCTTCCTCACTATGTAAAGTCAAGAATGAATGGGCCTTTGAATCCGGCCTTCCTCACTCTGTATAGTCAAGAACGAATGGGCCATTATGTTCGGCCCAGAATAAAAGAGCATGGCCATCCTAACTCTGTAAAGTCAAGAATGAATGGGCCTTTAAGTCCGGCCCATAATTAAAGAGCACGGCCTTCCTCACTATGTAAAGTCAAGAATGAATGGGCCTTTAAGTTCGGCCCAGAATAAAAGAGTATGGCCTTCCTTACTCTGTATAGCAAGAACGTATGGGCCTTTATATTCGGCCCAGAATAAAAGAGCATGGCCTTCCTAACTCTGTAAAGTCAAGAATGAATGGGCCTTTAAGTCCGGCCCAGAATTAAAGGGCACGGCCTTCCTCACTATGTAAAGTCAAGAATGAATGGGCCTTTAAGTTCGGCCCAGAATAAAAGAGTATGACCTTCCTTACTCTGTGTAGTCAAGAACGAATGGGCCTTTATGTTCGGCCTAGAATAAAAGAACATGGCCTTCCTAACTCTGTAAAGTCAAGAATGAATGGGCCTTTGTCCGACCCAGAATAAAATAAGGAAAACAATCAAACAAGTTTTCAGGTGGCTTGGTTGCTCCAATCTTTCAGCAGCGCAGCAATCAAAAATAAAATGGAACAGCTCTTCCATCCCGACTTACATTGATGTTTCACTTCACAAGGCAGTCACTCTTGTGTACAATATATATATATATATATATATCATTCCCTCAGCTGTTACAAGATTACTCCTTTTCTAAAGGCAGATCTAAGACGACTATTGATTACAAATCATCTTGTAGCTGTGTTAGAAGCGCATCTGTCCCATCACTCTCATGGCCATCGTTTTCGCTATTGTTTACTGTTGTTCTGTTTTGCTCCACATTAATAAGAGCTTGGTACGTTTTGTCTTCCACATTAATAAGAGCTTGGTACGTTTTGTCTTCCAGATGCCTCGACTGCCTCAACAATTCCAAGACGGCGTCTTTACTAGAAGCATCCGATTCCTCTTCACAAAGCTTGAAGAAGCCTGACAGCATCAACACCTTTGGCCTCCAATTGCTGGACCCTTCAGCCGAAAATGCTTCTCTCAGACAAGTCAGAGCCTCTGGAATCCTCCTCTTTCTGGTATGACCATCAGCTAGGATCTCCCACGTACTTGAACTTGGTTTTCCTCCCATTTCAACCATGTGGTCGAACAATCCTTCAGCTTTCTCTACCTGGTCGTTTTTGACGTACACATTCATGATAAGATTTGGTATCCTGGGGTCATAAGAAGACTTGACTGGAAGCCATTCCTCATACACCTTCTCGGCCCCTTCAATATCTCCCATTCTTACTAGCGACGAGACCAAAGCATGGTAGCCCAAATTTGGGATGCTCGGGACAACAGATTTGTAGACGTTCCAGACCCGGTACAGCTCTTTCTTGTTACCAACACTTCCATACAAACTCAAGAGGTAGTGGTATGGAATGCGATTACGACCAGTAATCCTTGCTTCAACCTTCCTCAGTGCATCTTCGGCTTTCTCCATTTCACCCATCTTAATGTACATGGTGGCCATTGTGCTGAACGTGGTCCAGTTGGGATTAATGGCAACATCTGATTTCATCTGCTGATACACTAGTTCCATTTTTTCAACTGAACCTTGGGAGCCGCAGGAGGAGAGCCAGATGTTGTAGGAGTAAATGTCTAGACGTATATCTTTCTGCTTCATCTCCAAGACCATTGCGTCGACTTTGTCGTACTCCCTAAGGTTCATGTAGAGAGTCATCATAACGTTAAAGGGGAGAGGGTGGAGGGCGTACCCTTTCTCCCTCATTGTGTTGAGCAGGGTTTCAGCTTTTTCTCTCGACTTGGCCCTCACATAGGCATTGAGGAGGGAACCATACACTCTCCGGTCCTTAAAATTCTCAGGGAGGCCGAGGAAGAACTCTTCGGCGTCTGAAATGCCACGTACTTTTCCGATTAAATCGAGCTGGATTGCAGCATCACTTGCAGACAATCGAAACCTTTCGCCTCTGTTGTTCATCCAGTCGTACACCTTATGGAGATGAAACGAACAATCAACAGTGGTTCAAAAAAGATAAAATGTAAAGAGATCATTTACATGAAACGCGACGAGGAAACGGACCTCAAGAGCTTGGTTGGGACGCTTGTACTTGCGAAGCTCCTTGACGACCCGACAGAGCTCCCACTTGGTAAGCTTGCGGCCTTTTTTCTCCCACTGATTCAAGACAGAGGCAGCGCCGATCTCCGGCTTCTCCATGAGAGATATCTTCTTGTAGATGGTATTCCACTGAACAATCGGCCTTCTCTCATAGTCCACCGTGCCGTAGCCATAGACCTGGGAGATGGAGCACATGATTGCTGCCGTCTTCTTTGATAGAGCAACGGAGACGACAGGCGACCTACAGCGAGGAACACTGGAATAAGAGGCGGAGGAGGCCAGTGGTACATTGCGATTCTGCACTGTCTGAAGCAGCATCTTTCTTTCTCTGTCTCTCTCGCTTTAGGTTTCTTCGGATAAGTCGAATGATTTTTCCCTAAACGGAAAGGAAAAGACAGAGGGGTAAATTTCTAATCCAAAGTAATGGACCATCCATTGGGCTCGAGGCCCAAAGACATATGCTACCGGATGAATCAGAGGGTTCTAGTCGAAGAAGGTTACTAAAACAGAAGCGGTGCATCTCAGTTACAACATGTCCCCTTCACAGGTTCACAAAGCTGTTACATCGACTCAAAACAATGTCATCATTTGTTGGGTTAATTCTAACTAACATCCAGGCCATTTCTTATGCAAAGAATCTTCCTTTTTCAGATCCCTGTGCACGTACACTTTGGCTTTTTTTACCTGCAATTCAATATTTTCAACTCAACATTACATTCTATGTAATACACCTATTTTGAAATCAGCACCACTTCCCCAACCACCCAATTTACCAGAACAATAGGAGGGAAATGTCGCTGCAGTTCGAGTCTCTCAAAACCTTCTTCAGAAAACAGACACCTGTATCCATCCACAGAGGGGTGCTCACTGTTCAAAGCATGACAACAGAATTTTATGTTGGCCACCATTGCTATCCTCTTCGACTAGAATTTCTTTTCTAATATGTGATGAAAATACTCACTTTACTAGGTACGTGAAATTTCGATTTTGCAACTCCCCCGCTACTATCCCTTCTTCTTTTGAGTATCTGTGTTGCACAAGAAAATTATATCCTCTGAAATAGCTAAAAGATACCCTCTTCTACATATTCTAAGGGCGTGGAAAATGATTCCTTTCCCAATTAATTGATATTCGTCTCCAAGAATATGAACATGAAAAACAAACAGCACAATGGGTGCTTCCAAATGGCAACTTGTTTCCCACGTACCTTGATATCTCCTTTACTTTTTAACCAAAAAACGGTGCAAGACAGCTAAAGTACATAGAAATAAGAATCAATCATACCTCCACGGAGAAGCATCTTCACAAAAGCGAGATATTCCATTCATAGCACCAAAAGTGTCTATGTGAACCCACTCTTCTTCTGCTACGTTTGCAGAAAGGCCTGAGAAGCATGGCAGGCACCAGGTAAAATTAATCATAGTGTAGGCAAATTACCAACCAAATGTAGATATATACCACAAAACAAAGATGATTACGTGTATTGTACAGCATTTGAGACAAAACACAGTGACAAGCTTTTTTTTTTTTGTCAAAGCTGCTGCAATAACAAGAAACCTCGAAAAGAAAAAGTCACTCACTTATCTGATGCAAGCGCTTCAAAGCATACCCACTAGGATAATTGTAGTATGATGCCATGAATGTTACAACCGTGCACCCTGCACTATAGGACCACGTTAAGTAGACTAGCAAATCTCTTTACTTCTCTTACATAGCAAAAGATAATTGCTTACTGTTTCTACCTGATTACAAGTAACGCTAGCATAAGCACGTTCACAAGTTTCCAAATAGTTTTCTTCCTGTTATTGTAGCTGTACAACAAATCCGGTTATATACCAAGCTCGGGCCTTGTTAATTTTAAATAGCATTCAGAAATTAAGTGTATCCAAAGAGCATTTAAGATAATAAAAGATTGTTTTAGCTATGATCAAATGCTTAGCTAGCAATCATCTGATAGAAAGCATACATTCTGCTTGCAGCAACTGCAGCAGATAAGTTGAAAATTGGCACTGAACTAATGATAAAGCGAAGTTCCTGCATATATCAAGAAAGATAGGTAAGCTTATGTCTCAAAATGGTTAAGAAACTTTGATAATTACAAAAATAGGTAATCCGCTTCAATACCTTGTGTGGAAGTTTAGAGTAGAGTAAAACAAAGGATACAACTGGAAGAATAAAGAATGGAACCCTCCTGTCCAGTAAGGTACCAAGCTGCATAATCCAAAACGAAAAAAAAACAGGAAAATTTGTAGAGATACAGTCAGAGATCATAACTAGAGATGAAAAAGACAATATGAAAAATATTAGGAGGTCGGGTATTTACCAGTGACAGAGGATAAGCTACAAGTAAAGACCGAGGGAGTGCCGAGGTGAAGTACCAATGTATGGAATGTGTCTGGTTTAGCAACTAATATTCAAGGAACAACATAGAATTTCTTGAACTTTGCAAGCACCAAATGTTGAACTTTCCATTGGCAATGACACTAATGTATGGAAATTCCAAATGCTTAACATTGTAAAGAAACAATCCTCTACTCAGGCAGTGGAAAAAATGCTTAAAGGTTATATATCATTCGAAAATAAATTAACTGAAGAAACGAATTTTGGAGGATACACCCCAGTCAGAACTGCGGTTCAGAATGGAGTTAAACCAGAAAACTTCAAATTCTGGCCAGACAACCTTCTTCCACATGATAGAGTCGACAAAAATGGTAAGACCTGTGCTAAGAAAATTTCATGACCATAAAAAGCCTGACCAGGGAGCTAGAGTCTAAAGGGAAAAAGCAATATAGATCACAGAATAAAGAGGAATTTTAACTAACCCACAGCCAACACAGTGGTTCCAACACAATACTTTAACGTTTTCCAGAAGGAGATGGATTTGGTCTGTCGTTAATAACGTAAAGCACCCACCTCAGATGGAAAGACAAAGTAGACGGCCAATTACACATATAAAGAAGTTCATATCCAAACTATGATCACCAGCTCACCAATAAAAGTTCAAGACCAATAGGCCCAAGCAGTAATATAGTATCGCATCTGAAGATTACAGTGGCAAAACTCTGTTAATCAGAAAAAGAAATGTCAGGAAATCCATAGTCTGGGATACCACGAATGATATATTATACATTTGACGAAAACATGTTACCACGAAAATTATACATACCAGGAAGTTCAAAGCTGAATAAAAGTTGCCCTTTAACCAATTACCATATGCCAAATTAACTGCAAAATCCAGATTTCACAACATTAGCAGCCTTACGCTAAATAAGCCACGAGAAAGATTGCTGGGACATCTGAAGGACCATTACTAGTAGAGACAGATGATAAAAAGTAATTACCTAATCCTAGAGCTAGAATATTAGGTAGAGGACGAGTGCAGTAAAATAGCAAATGAAACTGCAGACTGGTGAGAAGAAGAAAGAAAGTTTCCACTTGACGTCCAAACTTTTTTCTTATCTGTTAAAAGAACTAGATTCCGTTCAGTGTAAAGGAGAAAAAATACAATCAAGATGCATGTGAGGTATACCAATTCCAATGACATTGGAAGGGACAAAGAATCAGATAGAAAAGTGGAGCATGGAATCAAGCACTAGAGCAAATTACTAGCAAATAAACTTCATACCTGAATACGGAAAAACCTTAGTGTGGATAATATGATGCCGCCCAACACCAAACGAGCTGTGAGTCAATATGATTGAGCTATGATGTAAATTAAAGACGACAGCGGATAGCAAATCCATTAGGGAAATGTAGGGAAAAATAATAGAAACCTGCAACAAGACTGTAGAGCTTGGGGAAGCCAAGCCAGCTTATGATAGATACAACTGGTGATGCAATTATAGAGACTATAAAGGCGCCTGCAACAAAAAGTCAGAGTTTATTTTTTTTCTTTGATATGTGACATAATCAGTAAATTCAACAGCAGTAATGATGAGCGGGAAATGCAACAGCACTTGCCAATAAAAGTTCGAGGAACAACACCGGGGAACTCCAAATGATCGTACTGAAGGGAGAAGTTGATAAAAATATGCATCAGTCTAGAATTCAAAATAATTAAATGCCGTACGCTTCAGAGAATTCGAAAAGAGCTCACTCACAGAGTCCAAATGATGGCGATGGTAAAGAATGTCGTGCATCGACTTCAGACAAGAGAATCGGCGAAATCACTCAGCTAATTAGCCTCTCAGAAAGTGGACAAAGAGCAGGAATCTAAGTATTTCATTTGTAAAGAAGAATCTACCTGTACGTTGAAGCTCTCTTCCACCTTAGTATATGGTGCCATGACCACATAAACAAGAGCTACAGATCCCAGAATCAAATCGTATCCTGCCCCTNACCAAAAAAAAAAAAATCTCAAAAAAAAAAAGAAAACGAAAGAAATCATATACCGCAATACGAAGCAGGTACAAAATTCACCATAGGATTGAAGAAACTTGGTCATTCTCGAATCCGTCGGCGGCATCGTCTGTGGAACTTTCCGGTATCGAGGAATCGTAATCAGGCAGCTGACTAAAGTCGTTTTCGACTAAGAAAACAAAATAAAAAAGACATAAAGAAATTATAATGGGCCTTAAATTATAATGGGCCTTAAATTATAATGGGCCTTAAAGAATCTTTAGATCTCAGCTGTTGATTCATAATTTTTTTCAAAGCAGAAACCATTCCCGCCTGCTTAGTTTCCTTTTCGTCCAAGCAGCTTCAGTGTGACAAATCACTTGATCATTTAATTGAATAATAGAGGATTGTATATGATTTTGAATCGTTTTACATATATTCCATATTCAATAACATTGGATTTGGAGAGAGATTTTAAAAGGATTGATTGAATTAGAGGTGATTTAGGTATAAATACAAAATCTTCTAAAATCCTTAATCCAATACATCCCCTATATTTATTCCAATCATATAAATAAATTCAATTCAATCATCATTAATATACGTTTTTCATAAATAGAAAGTTCATACGAGTATCACTAATTATTTGATTTGATGCCATTAAATATTATTAACTATTTTCCTAATATAGATAATAATCATAGTATTTCCTAAACTAAATTAACTCCAATCATCTGAATATTACTTTTTCAAAAATAGAAATTTTATAAATCATATATCAATCAAATAATTACCAAAAATTAAATTAGTTTGATTATGTAATTTTGGACATTAATTACTACCAAAAATTAAAGTTATTTCTAATACCAAAGATTAAATTAAATAATGCTACCAAAAATTAAATTAAATGACATTTTTCTTAATATATATCAGCCTACGAAGCATTAGGGTTTACAGAAAGAAAAAACGTAATGAAAGGAGACACAGAGAAGAGTAATGCGTCTCCAAGTAATGGTCAACCATAATCGGCCATCGTAAATTTCATAGACATCACCGTAGCTCGGCCTTTGGCTCAGTCGCGGTGTGATCTCCACTTCATCTTCCACCATTGCTTCCTTAATCATCCTTTCTTCTTCTTCTCATCTACTTACCATAACAAAGAACATGAACACAAAGTACCAATTCTTCGACTATGCCAAGGCGGTGGGCTCTAATATCAATACGTCCGTAGCTTGATATGTTGTTCATCGTTAATCCCTCATAATTTTGTCAAGATATACAACCCTACGACGAAGCAAACCGTCTCTTTACCGAGAATAATGCTCTGAGTCCAAGATTTTACTTATTTGGGTACGATAGTATTATAAATCAATACAAAGTATTGTGCGTGAATCATGAGAAGATGAGGAGGAGGATGTTTGTTAAGTTTTCACATTGCAAGATCCGATGAAGAAACAGGGAAACATGCAAGACATTGGAAATCACTTCGCAAGAATTTCAGGAGAAAACATCAATGGGATTGTATATTATATGGCAACGGTATCCTCCAACAAGAATAATTCTAAAAGTATGCTTCTTATAAGTTTCGATGCGTTTCCAAGCAATGGTCAACCATAATCAGCCACCATAAAAATTTTATAGACACCATCGTAGCTCGGCCTTTGGCTCAGCCGCGGTGTGATCTCCACTTCATCTTCCACCATTTCTCCCTTAATCATCCTTTATTCTTCTTCTCATCTACTTACCATAACAAAAACATGAACACAAAGTGCTAATTCTTTGACTATGTCGAGGCGGTGGGCTCCGATATCAATACGTCCGTAGATTGATCTGTTGTTCATCATTAATCCCTCATGATTTTGTCAAGATATATAACCCTATGACGAAGCAAACCGTCTCTTTACCCGAGAATAATGTTCTGAGTCTGAGATTTTACTTATTCGGGTACAACAGTATCATGAATCAATATAAAGTATTGTGCATGAATCATGAGTTAGAAGATGAGGAGGAGGATGTTTATCAAGTTTTCACATTGCAAGATCCGATGAAGAAACAGAAAAACATGCAAGGCATTGGAAATCACTCCCCAAGATTTAGAGGAGAAAACATCAATGGGGTTGTATATTATATGGCAACGGTATCCTCCAACAAGAATAATCCTAAAAGTATGCTTCTTATAAGTTTCGATGCGCCTCCAAACAATGGTCAACCATAATCAGCCACCGTAAAAATTTTATAAACAACATTGTAGCTCGGCCTTTGGCTCAGCCGCGGTGTGATCTCCACCTCATCTTCCACCATTGCTATCTTAATCATCATTTCTCCTTCTTCTCATCTACTTACCATAACAAAGAACATGAACACAAAGTGTCAATTCTTCGACTACGCTGAGGTGGTGGGCTCCGATACCAATACGTTTGTAGATTGATCTGTTGTTCATCATTAATCCCTCATGATTTTGTCAAGATATACAACCCTATGACGAAGCAAACCGTCTCTTTACCTGAGAATAATGCTCAGAGTCTGAGATTCTACTTATTTGGGTACAACAGTATCATGAATCAATATAAAGTATTGTGCGTGAATGATGAGTTAGAAGATGAAGAAGAGGATGTTTATCAAGTTTTCACATTACAAGATCCGATGAAGAAACAGAGAAACATGCAAGGCATTGAAAATCACTCCCCAAGATTTAGAGGAGAAAACATCAATGGGGTTGTATATTATATGGCAACGGTATCCTCCAACAAGAATAATCCTAAAAGTATGCTTCTTATAAGTTTCGATGCGTCTCCAGACAATGGTCAACCATAATCGGCCACCGTAAAAATTTTATAAACAACATTGTAGCTCGGCCTTTGGCTCAGCCGCGGTGTGATCTCCACTTCATCTTCTACCATTTCTCTCTTAATCATCCTTTATCCTTCTTCTCATCTACTTACCATAACAAAGAACATGAACACAAAGTGTCAATTCTTCGACTATGCTGAGGCGGTGGGCTCCGATATCAATACGTCTGTAGCTTGATCTGTTGTTCATCATTTATCCCTCATGATTTTGTCAAGATATACAACCCTACGACAAAGCAAACCGTCTCTTTACCTGAGAATAATGCTCCGAGTCCAAGATTTTACTTATTTGGGTACGATAGTATTATGAATCAATATAAAGTATTGTGCATGAATCATGAGTTAGAAGATGAGGAGGAGGATGTTTGTCAAGTTTTCACATTGCAACATCCGATGAAGAAACAGAGAAACATGCAAGGCATTGGAAATCACTCCCTAAGATTTAGAGAGGAAACATCAATGGGGTTGTATATTATATGGCAACATCCTCCAACAAGAATAATCCTAAAAGTATGCTTCTTATAAGTTTCGATGCGTCTCCAAACAATGGTCAACCATAATCGACCACAGGAAAAATTGCATAGACAACATTGTAGCTCGGCCTTTGGCTCAGCCGCGGTGTGATCTCCACTTCATCTTCCACCATTGCTCCCTTAATCATCTTTTCTCCTTCTTTTCATTTACTTACCATAACAAAGAACATGAACACAAAGTGCCAATTCTTCGACTACTGTCAAGGCAGTGGGCTCCGATATCAATACGTTCGTAGCTTGATCTGTTGTTCATCATTAATCCCTCATGATTTTGTCAAGATATACAACCCTACGACAAAGCAAACCGTCTCTTTACCCGAGGATAATGTTGCGAGTCTGAGATTTTATTTATTTGGGTACGACAGTATCATGAATCAATACAAAGTATTGTGCGTGAATCATGAGTTAGAAGATGAAGAGGAGGATGTTTGTCAAGTTTTCACATTGCAAGATCCGATGAAGAAATGGAGAAACATGCAAAGCATTAAAAATCACTCCCCAAGAATTAGAGGAGAGCACATCAATGGGATTGTATATTATATGGCAACGATATCCTCCAACAAGAGTAATTCTAAAAGTATGCTTCTTATAAGTTTTGACTTTAGATCCGAGAAATTTAATTATATCAAGACTCATGAAGCAGTGACAAACATCAGGAGGAGTCAGACTCTGGCAAACTACAAAGGTAAGTTAAGAATCTTATGCTTCTACGATGATGTAGAGATATGAGTTATGGAGAATACTGAGAAACAAAAATGGTAAAAGACTGTCATTTGCTTCCATAATTTACCAGTTAAAGGTTTAAAAATTTTTGCCTTTTCAGGCGTCACTTTAAGGGGTGAGAACTTCATAGTAGAATCTTTATGTATGACCCTAAATCCCCTTTAAGTTTCTTTTTCTTGCAGTTAAATTTGTGTGAGTTTGAAATTAATCTATTATTATAGGAACATGATTTCAATGTTAGAATAAGTGAAGCGATTTGATTACTTGCAGATGCAGATGGACATTCAGGAGGATTGGAAGAAGAGTTAGGAAAACACTGAACTACTCTGATGGCATCTTGGATCATCGAGCAGAAATTTGTTGGACTATATCTATGATCCGACAATAAATTGCTTTATGTAGTCGAAACAGTTTTATTAACATAGACATGTCACTCTCCATCCAATATTTCATCAATAACTTACCAAACTTTATTGTCAATCTGAATGCCTCAATAGATGATCTTAGACCAGCTCAATACCATTTGATCCATGAATGTACTGTTAGAGAGGATCAATGTCCTTTGACATACACGATTCACATATCATATCCTCCTTTTCCAAGTATTATCTTTTTGGTTTTTTGTTTTGTTTTATTCTCCATCCGTTTCATAGTAGTTGTCATTCTAGAGTTTGATACACATATTAAGAAAATATGTGAATGTTCTATTATGCCCTTATTTGACTATTAGAATTCTAAACCATTTAATATTTTAATCATTTAATTAGGGGCAAATGAGATAATCTTTATATCAAAAATTACATTGAAAAATGAGAATGATAACTAAAATGAAACAAAAAATTTAGGCTATAATGACAAGTATTATAAAACGGATGGAGTATATGTAGTATAATTTTTGTTTATTTGTTAATTAGGTTCCTATCATGAAATATGATGCTCACCGTTGTATACTTCATGACTTGAAGAATTATGATTTGGTTGACTTTGAACTTGCAATCCAAAACTTTATGTGAGTGTCTCCAATTGTTGCTTCCGTTTATAATTTTCCATCTTTTCTTGAAGTACATTATGACGGAGGTGGATTTATTGTTTATATTGTGCACGAAATAAAAGTATATGTAATTTTATTACGTAGTTTTCTTTATTTTTAAATACAAAAACTATATATGTTTTTGAATATACTATAGGAGAATATTGTAAATGACCTTTTTTGTATTGTAGATCTCCTTATATATTTTACTTTATTGTATATAATTTTGAAAATCGATTGTTGTCTATAGTTTATAATTTTTGGTAGCTTTATTTTTATGGTATTTGTTAGTCTTATATATTGTAATGTATTTATTTGTTAATTTTTCAAATAGTGTTATGATTATTTAAAATATTATATTTATTTAATATATAGTTAATAAGATATAACTTAATATAGGGAATAGACAAAATAATGCTAAACTAATTTATTTGTTGTAGGAATATTTTTATTTATAAATATCGGCTTATTATGAGATTTTAGACTAATACAATTATCATCTTCCAATTATCATTTTTATTTTTATTCCATATGGTATCATCTTCCAAAAAAAAACCTTCCAAATACATTTATACTAAATTTAAGTTACATATGAATAATTTTTGTCTTTCCTGATATAGAAGATTTTAAATAAATCAAAGGAAGTATTTCATCTTTACACATTGATTATTAAAACGTTCCTAAAATATGATTGTGTTTTTGATAATTTAAGTCATGGATTCAATTTTTTCATATTGCATAGAAAGCGATAATAAGAAAGAAAAGAAGCTAAAACCTGGTAAATTCAGTATACAAATCGGTAATACTAGTAAAATAAAAATTTGAAACAAATAAATTTAAACCATAGATTAGTCATTAATAATTAAACATAAATATGCGGTATTTATTGCATGGTAATTCTATTTAGTACTTTCTCTATTTCAGTTTAGTTGATCTTTTAATAATTTGTTTTGTTTTATTTTTAATTGATGTTTTCTGATTTTATGCAAAATTCATTGTCTTGAATTCTGTAGATTAATTTGTGGTTGGTAAATTATTTTAGAATTTGTGATAAACCATATTATATTTAGATAAAATACAAAGTTTAATAATTTTTTAAACTGTGTGAAAAAACCTAAAAGATAAAATAGAATGAAAGTAGTATTTTTAAGGTTTTTAACCTATGGTTTCCTCTCTTATTTTGTTTGTTGGTTTTCTATGTATACTAAAGAATTTCGTTACAAATGGGCCTTAGTTAATATATGGGCTGATATTTAAGCCCATTAAGATGTTCTCTTTTTTTCTTTTTTGAGGGCGATTTAAAAGAAAGGGCAAAAGGGAAATCGATCGGAAAAGAGAGAGGGAGAGAAGTCATGGCCGCGGAAGAAGAGAACGAGTTCTACCTGAGGTACTATGTCGGGCACAAAGGGAAATTTGGACATGAGTTCTTGGAGTTTGAGTTTAGACCGGACGGTAAGCTCCGTTATGCTAATAACTCAAACTACAAAAACGATACAATGATCCGGAAAGAGGTATTTCTCACCCCCGCCGTTCTCAAGGAATGCAAGCGTATCGTCTCCGAAAGCGAGGTCTGTTCTCTGATTTTCTGCTAATTTTCCTTTTCTTTTCCCCGTAATTGGTCAAGCTAATAGGGCTTTTGTGATATCACTTTCGTCTTGTCAATTTAGGGTTTTTCGGGGATCTTTATTGGAACTTTGATTGATTTGAAACTAGCTTGAGAGTAACCCTTTATCTTTGTTAATGCTATTATCATTCCGCTTTCTATGAATAATAATAGATTCTTCATTATGTGGTATATGAGCTTTGCGGCCTGACATGTGATTTTGTTATTTTTTTTCTTGTCTGGGTAGATATTGAAAGAAGATGATAACAATTGGCCGGAACCTGACCGTGTTGGAAGGCAAGAGCTTGAGATTGTGATGGGAAATGAGCATATCTCCTTCACTACATCTAAGATTGGATCTCTTGTTGATGTCCAAAGCAGTAATGATCCTGAAGGACTTCGCATCTTCTACTATCTTGTTCAGGTCTCTTTTCTTTCACATCCCAACCTTACCTTACCATGAATTTATATGACATTAGCTAAGTGTGCTTAGCCTCTTCCCTTAACTATATAGGATGGATTTACATTTAGGTGAAACTTTAAATGCATAGGTTCTGAGCCATGTGGGACTTGAAATATAGTTTCTTTTTCTGTTACCACATTTCTGTGATTATATTTGGTCTAACATATTCCCTTAAAACACTCATGGCTGCAGGACTTGAAATGTCTTGTTTTTTCTCTCATCTCGCTCCACTTCAAGATCAAGCCTATTTAGAGATTTATATCAATGTATGACATGTGAAAATGCGATGGGTTTGTTGGAAACTTGAGGACTTTGTGGATGAAAGTTGGTTGTATTTCTGTCTCTGGCTCATTGTTGAGTCAGACTAGTTTCTGGTTTTGTTATTTTGAAAACTCTGAGTTCCATTAGTATGGTGTTTTTGCATTGAATCTTATATGAGAGTTGGTGGTATTGGCACTTCTAAGCAGCGGGCTTTGACTAGGTGCTCTAACTGCTGTTATTTTCAATAGCGATGATTGGAAACTGAGGAATGAAAAGACGGAGTTGAGTTTGGTTTGGACCTAATCAGATGCTCCCGTTTATGTTTCAACTCATGTTATGTGGTTTCCTTGATATATTTACAGGGTCCACACTTGCAAATATCTAATTGAATCAAGATTCATATTTTCTTAGATATTATTGGAGATGAGATAGATGGTGAAACCACTTATAATCTTTTAGTTTGATACCGAATGGTTTTGGTACCTCCAATTCTCCATCCAGAATTTTAGCTGTTAATTCAGTGTGAAGGATTGATTGAGGAGTGAATAAGCCAGCAGTATGGGTAATGGGCCTTTGGTTCATCATTATTGGGCTTTTCATTCATCATCATTGGGTCTTTGATTCATCATTATTGGGCCTTTCATTTATCATTATATTTCCAAGGCCCAAACTCTGGCCTCTGAAGCTCCTCTCGTCTTCTCTCCCACAAGACAATAGAGAGAGAGAGAAAAAGAGATCTTCTTCCCTCCTGTACTTTGTATCGCCGATTCCTCTCTCACACAGATATTTCCACCAATCGGACTCGAACGCAATGAATCCCGAGTAGTAAGTTCCTTTTGAATTCATCTAGAATGCATTGTATTTATGATTTCTTCTACTTCTGGCGTTTAGTATTTTTAATGAATCTCTGTGATATTGATTCCGCAATTACGGTGGTTGGCTTCATCTAGGGTTTTTTTATTTGATCCAGTTTCACTCAATGCTTGAATTTCAATGTCTCTGATCTCTTTCTTTCCGTTTTCTAATTTGCAGCGATTATCTTTTTAAGCTCCTGCTTATCGGGGATTCTGGCGTAGGGAAGTCTTGTCTACTTTTGAGATTCTCTGTAAGTTTTTGTGGAGATATCAACTCTGTAGCTCTCATTCATATTATGCAGGAATATAGAAAAAGTGTGATGGTGGTGTGCTGCTTTCGTTTACATATTTCTGATTGCCCATCCCTTTTACCTCGTTTCCGCAGGATGATTCTTATGTAGAAAGTTACATAAGCACTATTGGCGTCGATTTTGTAAGTTTTTTTTTTCTTTTTTTTTTGCGTTAATTTTCCGTGTGACTGATGCCCATGCTTTGATCTGACTTTCTATATTTTCTTCTTCAGAAAATTCGGACTGTTGAGCAAGATGGCAAGACGATTAAGCTCCAAATTGTATGCAACTCTATCTTCTTTCTACATATGAGATTCTTTTATTCACTCATTTCTCCGGTCTGTGTAGCGTATCATATTATATCATGGCGAGCAATGATGCTCTTCTTGTTTCTCATTAACTACTCGCATTGCTTACCACTTTTCCCTCTTCACAATTTTACAGTGGGACACTGCTGGTCAAGAGCGGTTCAGGACTATTACTAGTAGTTACTACCGTGGGGCACATGGAATCATTGTAAGCTAGTAACTTAGGTTCTCTCTCCTGGCTTCTTACTTTGACTCTTAGCCAATGTACTCATTTAGTCTGTATGCCTGGTAGGTTGTCTACGACGTCACAGATCAAGAAAGCTTCAATAACGTGAAGCAATGGTTGAGTGAAATTGATCGCTATGCTAGTGACAATGTGAACAAACTTCTCGTTGGAAACAAATGTGATCTAGCTGAAAACAGAGCTGTTCCATATGAAACGGCCAAGGTATATATGTGTTTATCTTTTACTGACTCTCCTATTCAAATTTTGGTACCAAAGAACTGCAAGGCTTTAATTGCTTCCCTGATCAATTCGAAACATTTGTAGGCTTTTGCCGATGAAATTGGGATTCCTTTCATGGAAACTAGTGCAAAAGATGCTACAAACGTGGAACAGGCTTTCATGGCAATGTCAGCATCCATCAAAGAGAGGTAAGTGTATAGCCAACATCACTATTATAAGTAAATAGCAGAGCTAATGCTCATAGGATTCATCAGACCTGATGGAACATTTGTGAAGCTATCATCTCATTTTTGTAACTGTTTATATCTCCGCAAAGTAATCTTCAAATTGAGAATTGAAGTAGAGGCTCTGAATTTTCATGTAGTTGGTCTGTAGCTACTCAAATTTACAGAGTGAATGTGTGTTTGTAATATATATAAGAGAAATTGATATGTGGTTTGGATGTAGAATGGCATGCCAACCAGGTGGGAACAATGCAAGACCGCCAACAGTGCAAATCAGAGGACAGCCTGTTGCCCAGAAGAACGGCTGCTGCTCAACTTGATTGAACTGACCAGCCGAGCAGTATCATTGCTGATAAGTCTCTCTTAAGCCATACCTTAATCTTTTGACTAGGCTTCAATTCACTTGTACTTGGTTCATACACAACATACCCCGGATGTGTGTCTGTAATTAAGCTCCTTTGGTTGGTTATCATTCTCCTTGCTGGGTTTCTTTACCTCATCCATGGCAACTACTCTTTAAACAGTATGGTTTTTCATTGCTGCGTTTGTTTTGGAGGTTTTCTATTGACGTTGTCTTTGCCTAAAGTTATCAACCCGTTGTAGGGCTCCACTCAAACCCCACTTTTTCGTATTTCCTTTTCTTCTGAATGCAACGATATGATGTATGTTTGGCACACGAATACTATTTCAATTAGGTTCATTTCATGAGTATTGGGTATGACAGTTATGAAAAGTAACATCTAAAAATACATACATAAATACATGCATATCAATCAGCATTCTGCACAAATAAACAGTACGGGGGATTCAAATCTTGTGCTGGTTGCGGCGGAAGAGGCGTTCCAAACTATGAAACTGAGCTTTCAAAGAGGCATGGTCTTGTCGCATCCTCTGGAGGCGATCCTCAACCATCATTATCTCCTCCCTCAGGAAATGCATCCTCTTCTCCAGCCACGCCACACTCTCCCCATTTCCACTGTACTCATCATCGTACCTCTCACGGTACTCCATTTGCCCCCCTCTTCCTTTCTTCAGCAGCACCACTATCGTCAACTGTCCACATTTCCACCTGTTAGCTTCTCTCTCTCACACTCATTCTTTCACCACTAATTTATACAAAACACACACACACATACCTGCATCAATAAGATCACTGCAAATGCTATTACTAAAACATGCTTTGTCCCGCTTTGTCTCTTCACGAACGATGTCAGATTCACCCACGTTTCCCTTAAACTCTTTTTCACTACCCCTTCTCCCACCAATTCCACCACCCTCTTCTCCTCTTCACATTCAGACACTTTTTCTTCTCTTTCTGCTACCACCGCACCATCCTCAATTAACTTATTCCCTGTGCAATACGGTGTCAGCCAGCTTCTTTATGGAAGAAGTTTCTCTTAATCATCAGTCTATAACACTAACCTTTTTGGTTCTCCAGCTTCTTCACCTTCAACAGTTCATGTGCCTCCACGCATAATTAAAAAAAAAAGAAAAAGAAAGGTTCAGATTCCTGAATCAACTGAAACTATAAAAATTTACCCAATGGCCGCCGACCAAGTACCATTCGTATCCATTGTGCATAAGCCTCTTTACATTCTTCCAACGTAGACTGAACTATTTTTCCTGCACAAACTCAGATGTCAGCCCAGATTCAAGAACAATGAAAGCTGAATATTGAAAATAATACAAGAAACTCAATTTCAACAAAGCTGAAAGAAAACCATATCTGTAAGACCAGAATCCACAGCAAACACTGTTGAAATATTTGGTTGAATTTTTAACTCAAAAACGAGAGAATTGTAGATGAGAGGATTGTAAATAAGGCTAAACAAACCTTTCCACACAGTTCTTTTTGAGAAGGCCACATTGACATAAACGTCCAATATACAACCTTCTATAGCATCTCTGCCATCTCTCTTCAAATCCCAAACCCCCTAGAATCAGCCGAAAGGTAAATTTCTCACCTATAACACACATCACCCAGCAAGCTACTAATAACATTCGACGTAAATTTTCTCCTACCTCTACAGTAAAATAATCTGCGTAAGGCACATCGCTGATCTCCTGTGATGTTTCAATAACTAGATGTCTAGGAAAAGAAATAACAGCAGAGGATAAGAATGCATGAGTCGAAATTAGCTTTGACGATCTAGAATTAGAAAACACACACACACAATACGAAGTTCTTATACCTTTCTCTATACATTCGAAATTTCTGTGACTCCTGGCAGCCCCCGAACTTTGCACCTTTGAACAAAAGGTGACATTCATGCATACACATATTTGATATAAAGTGTTAACTGTTACTGTGTATCAATCGAAAAGAAAAATAGTACCAAAATAAATTTTTATTGGATGTTGAAATGAGACATTGCGGGTGTGTCCAAGCTTTTCATGAGGTTGCCAAGAAGTACACCTAAATTCTGCAAGTACGAAGACCTCCTCTGGTTAAAAGAACACCAACGTAGAGAAAACATCTAACCAGCAGTAACATGATTCCAACACTTATAGCTCTACCTTTGTCTCCACAATTTTTATGGAAAGATTCAACAAAACTGACGGCTTCATCTGAAAAAAACAATCTAAAGAACTCTTCTACTGGAATCTGCAAACACATGTCAAACTCTATTTAAGTATACTCGAGAATTTTAGTGGGATTGGTCCATAATATCCTCTATCTCATAAGACAAAGAAAGTGACATTACCGAAAACTTTGCCTCTGCTACCTTTGTAAAATCAGGTGATACTGCAAAGCAAGGATCGCAAAAGTTGAGTAACGGATTCAAATTGGAACACGAAAAGAAACCACAATAAGCAAAAATTAAATGAAAGATAATGTATGCATAAACAACATAACCAGTTCAGCAGGGTATAGGTTTTCCATACTGAGTGCATGCTTGTTAGGACAGACTGATAATTAGTGTAACTTGTTAAGTACCATCAAGAGGCAACAAAATAAAGCTTAGCTAGGGCTTATAGTAAAACCGTTATGAGACGCTTTTCCTGTGGCATTCTTAATACTCTCCACAAACAGGTTGAACCCAGCAAAAAAAAATTACCGTTACTGAAATTTTAGCATTCACAGCTTCAAACCGTCAACTCAAAATTGAGCCACGTTACCAAAACTAAACAAAAAGAACTAAGATGAAAGCTAGGAAGGAGTTGAACTACATTTAGGTGCGTTTATATCTTCAGGCTTCCAGTTCAATGTATTGGCTGAAAAAGAGGCCACAATATCTACAACTGGTTCTGAGTGCCGCTGAACGGTTACAGACGAAGGTGAAACGCCATTTTGACTAATTACAGGAAGACTGGAACTACCAGAAAGATGAAGATTTTCATCCCTGTGAAGAAAAGATAGTGAGCGGATGTAACAATAAGGAACAGCAACCAGGTACACCATACGGAGGAGCTCAACTCATAGTACCTTAGTGGGATATCTAGTTCATTTGCCAAATCTGTGGAACTGCGTGCCCTATTAACGAGTCCATCATTTCCCTGGCTTTTGGATTCAGAAAAAGAGTCCTGAACAAAGAGACTAAGACAGATAAGCATAAAGGAACAATGAACGAGCTGGAAGTCAGCCTTAAGCAACAAAGAAACGTGTGTCTAGTTCAGTCACCTGAATATCTCCTTCTGCTTTAACAGGACTACCATATTCCAACCATCCATCATGTATAAGCTTGAAAGCTTCATCACGGGAAAGAAATGATGCAAAAAAGTACTGCAAAGCATGCATTTCTAAAATAAGGACAGAGGCAACAACCAAAATCGAGTTCAGGCAATGAATCAACAGCCTGAGAGAAATTGTACCTTCTTCCCTCCAGCTAAAATCTCTATGGCATTGGGAAAAATGCCAGCAGTCTTTGCTCGCTTAACACAAGATATTTCCGCAAATGGAATTATTTTCTGCAACACGACTTCCAATCAATATTGAATGAGCAAAAAATAACATATGAGTCAGCGGAGATAGGAAAGCAACGGATAACCATGGTACCTTGGTCTCATACCCAAAGATGTTTGAGTAAAAGCAGATATAATGAATAAATAGGTACATATGACCCTGTAGAAAGAAAGAGAATCATCTAAAGTATGAAATAAGAGCATAACCTCAGATGAATGATTGAAAGAAAATTGAAACAAGACGATAGAATTGAGAAACATGGAGTCGGCAAATAGATAAGTACCTGCAGAAGAATACTCTCCTGACAAGCGCAGTTGAAATCTTGAACAAGGACCTACACACACATAAAATGTGGAGGAAATGCTCAGTTCTCATAGTTTAGTGGAGAAGAAGAAGGGGAATTCAAGACAAGAAATGGTCACCGACAGGCAATACGTACTTCGTCAGCTGGAAGCCGGAATAACTGCCGATACTCTTCACTCTTAGATATGACATCAGACTAGAACAAGGCATAAGTAAGAAACCCAGATCAAAAGAGAAGACAATCAACTAAATTTTGATGTTGCGAGACGAATTAAGGAGAAGAAAAGGGAAGGGTAATGGAGTTTAGACTGAAGAAGTCAAGTGATGATATGGGCAGCACCTGATTTTCAGAATCACGACTAGGGGTCGGAGAAGAAGTGGAAGGATCACGGTGATCAGGTGAGCCGCTAGAACGCGATCCCTCGGGGGAAGAAGGTGGAGGATCGGAAACAACATCCGGAGATTGAGACGAATCCATCTTTATGGTTCGGGGAAGATCGACGGTCCCAGAAACGGAAGCAGTAGAAAGCATCGTTGGGGGATGAAGGGAAAGTGTTAGGTAGAGTTTAGCAGAAGGCTGAGTTTTGGCGGTCGTTGGGTGCGGCCTACGATGTCGACGTCAAAGTCAACGCCCATAAAGTCAAAAAGGATCGGCCTCTTTGAGCTTTTTATAAGCACACGTAGGCCCAATAACAGCCCAACTTGTATTTGGGCTTTTTATAAGCACACGTTGGCCCAATCCAGGGCAGACACAGACTGTGTATTCTCCGAAACTTTGCCACTGTTGCTGTTTCCGCCGAGAAAGAAGTTTTTGGTCGATAAGAGAAGGATTTAGGAGATATCGGAGATGACTGAGAGAAGCTGAATTCAACTCAGATCCCTGAATCATTACCAAACCGAGAGAAAAATGTCGGAGAGGGAACATCCGAGGCTGATTCTGCACAAGTTTCTGTCGCTGGCTGAGTGCAAGGTTGTTTTTTTTTCCTCAATTCTGTATCTAATTTCTTCAAGTTTCGACTTATGATGTGGGTTTTGGTTTATTTTCAGGAGCTTGAATTTATTCACAAGAGTTGCAGTACAGTTGGGTACAGAGCCAATGTCTTCTCAACCACTCTCTCTCATCTCATCGCCACCAATTCTCCTCACCTCATCGTCCCTTTCGTCTCCATTCGTGGTCAGTCATCTTTACAGCTTTAGATTATACTATTTGTTTTGATCTTCCTGTTTGCTGCTAACTGAAAGACATCGTTTTGGTTGTTGTTGAGTTAATTAGAAAGGTTGAAAGAGATAATGGAGGAAAAGTTTGGGTGTGAGTATGAACTTTTTATTGAATTCACTGGTTTAATTAGGTTAGTCTGTTTTTTCTCTCCTCCCTTTCTTAACAGAAGAAAATAACGGCAAAAAAAATGAGTGAAGAATGAGTTTTTCTTTTTGTTCTTTGGTTTTGATTCAGTTGGTGCAGAGGGGCAAGCATAGGGTGGCACAGTGATGATAACAGACCTTATCTGAAACAAAGGGATTTCGCTGTTCGTTTTCATTTTGATTTTGCAATCTTGAGACATCATTATTGATATAAGGTCTATGTGTGTATGACTTTGCTCTTGGTTTAAAACAATTTGAAGGCAGTTTGTTACTTGAATAGTTACGAAAATGACTTCAAAGGCGGTCTTTTTCGCTTTCAAAGTGGGGAACCAGCAACCATTGCTCCCTCAGCTGGAGTAAGTATGTTCTTTTTTGTTTTTCGGTTGGCTTAACAATTGCGTATGTACGCAGATTGAATAACAAGTTTGTTTTTCGACCAGGATGTTATCATGTACACAGCTGATGACCGGAATATCCATTCAGTTGATGAGGTTGGCTTAAATAATATAAGCCTGTCATTTTGTTTATACTGTTCAATCTCGATGTAAGTTACTAATGATTCTCACAGGTAACACATGGAGAAAGATTGACTCTTGCACTCTGGTTTAGCCGCGACTCATCCCATGACGAAGATTCCAAGCTTGTTTCCCGTCTTTCCCAATGCACATCACTTGAATTTTGCTTCCCTTTACCTGCATCTACTAACATGTACTGGTTTTCTCCTCATCAAGATGATGCTAATCAAAACATAGGTTTTGATATTTGTTTTGCGAGGTTGCATCTTCTTGGTTTTGATGTACATAGCTTACAAGACAAAAAGCATTCTGTGAATGCCTCTGAACAACTCATGGCGCCAGTACAATTAGCTAAAGCAGGAGAATTGCACACCCGAAAATTTACCAACATTCTTCATGCTCTTCAGGTAATTTTCTCTTATCATATGTTAAGCCAACCTTTACATAAGTTTCTTCGAAGCTTGAGCAATGAGTTTCAACACTTTTACATATCATCTGACCTCATCATAAGTGGTAGATATATGTTTTCCCTCAGCTACATTACTCTGTGCTCATGGCTATAGATCATTCATCATATATAATCAAATGCTTTCGTTTCTCTTTCCCAATTGCAGGTTGTTCAATTCTACCATTGGAAAACTTCTGAACTCAAAACACCTAATGTCGAAATCAACTCTTCAAAAGAAGTGAAAGCTATGTCTCAACCTCAGTTGGAAACTGTCAATGCCTTGAAATCAGTTTTCCTGCCAGATGAGGACCTCGTGAACACAATTTTTGGATATTCATGTTCTACTAAGGGTCAGACAGATTCACTCAACTTGATGAATATATCTCTCACGGTTACATCTTGGGAAGAATATACATGTAAGTTACTCAAGGAGCTCTTCTCATCCTTACCTAAATGGAAAACTTATCAAACTATACACAAAGTCGAATTACATTAAAATATTTTCCTGCGTTAGTGTGGTCAGTTTAAGCAGTTCCTGTCTTTGTAAGGTGAAAAAAACACAGACAGCGCAAGTAATGATCGTTGCAACTAATTAATTTCGTGATGTTGTCTATTATGCGTGTTGCTCTTCTCGTTATCAGATCAAAAGTACTTTGTATTATAAACTTCTACCCACATCTCTATGCCAAGGATCAAAATGAAGATCTCCTTGATTCTATGCGCTACTACATTGAAGCTGCTGAAGTTCACACTTCTATTGATGCTGGAAACAAAGCACGAAAGGCTTGTGGTCAGGCTTCCCTTATCTCCCTTCAAATAAGGATGCCAGAGTCCAAGTGGCTCTGTTTTCTGAAACAAATGCCAGAAGGGCACTTGTTGATCAGTCCCGTTTCCAGGAGGCTCTGATTGTAGCAGAAGCTTATGGTCTTAATAAGCCAAGCGAGTGGGCGCTTGTGCATTGGAATCTGATGCTCAAACCCGAATTAGCGAAAGAGTTTGTAGTTGAATTGTAGCGGTGCTTCCCCTTCTGGCTTCAATGCTTCTGGAACTGGGTAGATTCTACAGAGCCGAGATGGCAGCTCGGGGAGATCAGTCTCAATTCTGAGTCTGGCTCGCAGGAGGAGGCTTACCAGCTGAGTGGGCAAAATACATGTGGAGATCATTCAGGTGTATGTGAAGAGAACACGAGATTTGTGGTTACGGTTACAGCTTGTTACAACAGCAACGGGACATGGTAGATGTATGTATGAATGCATTAGACTGGTTCTGGAAAAGACTTAGACCACTTGTACTCAAGAAAGGACATGGAGGAGGATAACTCAGATGCAATGCTATCTCTCTCTCTCTCTCTCTCTCTCTCTCTCTCTCTCTCTCTGCTTCATCGTTATGAGAGACCGATGGTGCCACAAATTAGGCGGAATATTAGCAAAAGGGGTTTTTGATCGACATCTATGTGATGTTTTGAAAGAGACACCATTTCAAGACATTTTGAGGGTTTGGTGTTTCGTGTATGTTTTGTTTGTTGATGGCTCTCACAATTCTTTCTTTTCTTTTCCTTATATTTTTTCCCTGGAAATTAAATAGCAGCTTTGAGAGATCTGTACAGTGTAATAACTGTGTTCAGTATTAGTTCTTATAGAATTTGAAAAATTCGATGCATTGCTGTTTGTTTGTTGATTTAGACTTTTGTAGTATTTCGCATGATTTTGTTTTGAACTTATTTCTCCTCTTCAAAAAACTGGACATTAAAATTTATCTAAATTATTTTTCAACAAGTATTAGTTTACATGGACTTTATATAAATTTAATTGAGTCTGTTACAAAGAGATTATTTTTAACCAAGCGTCAATTTACATGGGCTTTATCTAAAGAGTAAAATATGATAATAAGAAATGAGCCCATTATAATAAGCCCGTTAGAATATAATTTCATGCGTACTTTTATATCATTACTTTTTATTGAACTTTGTAGGAAATCTCACGCGCCCTTATCCATTAAATATCTCATTTTTGCGAAAAACTCCAATTTTGGTGGGTTATAGTCCAGGGATTTTGGACTCACGCGCTCAACGCGCTTTTAGTGCGCGTGGGTATGTTTCTTATAGACTAAAACAAATATAAATCAACGCGCTACACATTTCAAGGTATTTAATTAACGGGCCTAAAAATTTCAGCTATTGGGCCTTTTCGTAGTCCGCTTGACTGTGATAGAATGGGCTTACAATTTCCATTTATGGGCTTTTATGTAGTCCAATGGATTTACACATATTTTACTACTTCTGGGTTCCTGGGTCGCTGATCATTCGGCTAACGATTTAACATATCAATCACAAAATAAATATTGTACTCGATATTAACATTTAACTTAATTTTAAAAAACAAATGAATATAATTTGAATGTCTATAACATTTTTTTTTGCCAACAATTATGATTATATTGAGTCAGTTATTACAACTGAGTTTAAGAATGAAGAACAAGAAGGATACAGTTTCGATGAAACAGAAGAGTTTGTTAAAACATGTTTACTACGCAAATCGGCACATGTATTGGCCTTTCTGGGAACCCAATTAATTATTGCTGTTTATGCACAAATAAATAGTTTTAAAAAATTAATGTATTAAACATCTAGTTATGTCTAAAATAACAAAAAACAAAAATAAACAAGAGGAGGTCACATATGTGGAACATGGGCACAGCATTCACACATGTAGTATCATCTTATCATATAACATTTCTGATTTCAAACGAAAATTTGCAAACAAGTTCGAATGTTGTTTTCAAAATGAAAGGCCTCTTCACCAACCCCCATATATTTGTGCTATCATCTTCCGTCTTTAATAACTTATAATCAAACCCATCATCATTCCTAAGTCAACACAAATTTGGTCACAGGTTACTCTACAAAGGGTTTTCCTTCAGCTTTAAATAGAGGTCAGAAGTGACGTACCGTTTCCAGTTGCCAATCCGATGCCATACGTGCAACACCCTCTTCTTTTTTCAAGGCAATGATGCTGATGAAGTGCTCATGGTTTCACCGCCTCCTCTTGTGAAACCATAATCCCCAAATATTCCCTGCATTTTTATCCAAAAACCAATTTCCGGTATCAACCTCATCATATTTTCTTGCTCTCTTACCAAACTATATAGCACTATGTGTCATAAATACTACTCGGGCATGTCTCATGTACGTACCATTGCGTCATTGACAGCATATGTGACACAGTAGTGTTCCTGTTGAAAACAAATGCAGTTATATACTTCTCAAGTGGCTTATCCCCAACAATAAGAACTAACGCATACAGTTGCATTCAACACCAATCAGCTTTGGGTCTTTTTTCCACTTTCCCATGCGTACATAGATACAAAATCAAATTAATAAGGTGGAGACAGACTTGCCTGCATCATGTGCCACTCTTCAAATTCATCAAACAACTCCAATCGCTCGATCCTAGAAACACGACTATCTCATTTAAGACAGATTCCGAGAGAAGTAGGCTTTCTATTAAAGGTCATAAACTACAGGAGCAGAAGAGAGAGGGAGAAAGGAAGCAGGAAGAGGTTCATCTAAAAACAATGGAAAGCAAAGTAAGGGCAATATTTTTTCTGTATTTATATCTTGACTCAGAACTTTTTTGATATATTTCAGACCAAAGACTAGGTATTAATAGCATAACGCTGTTACATGATATTATCCTAATATTAATGATAAGCAAAGCAACTGACCTGCGTTTTTCTTGAGTATCAATAAAACTACCATACACTTTTAGCATGTCCCAGGCAACAGCTCTCTGATTGGCAATCAAAAACTGCAGACATAAATACACATCATTGCATAAATTATCGTTATACTTTAACTGCAAAGCGTACCTGCCAGCCATTGTCAAGAAATAATCTCTCCTTTGCAAGTAAAGTTGGTGCTGCATCAATGCTTAAGAGAGCACACCCTCGACTCTAAAGCACAGAAAAAAAGATACTCTCTCAGAACAAGCTAAGGTTAATACTAGATTTACCAGAGGCAGTATCTCATAATATTATAATGTTTACTGGATTCCATAGTTTCACAAAACCCTCAACAAGCTTTACTAATGATAATGTCGCTGCAATTAGAGTACACATTCATACCTCCAAATTTCTAATCATCTGATGTCCAAATGCATCATCTGGAAGAATCTGCAAACAGAAATTCAACGGCTTATACACATCAGCAGTAAGATACTAATCAGTAATATTATGCCGACAAAGAAAATCACAGTTCAGCACGAATAACCTGCTCATATAAGAAAAATACTGCAGTTGAAAATGTTTTTGATGCCCAATTGACAATGGCTTGGCTTGAATCCGGGTCCAGATAAATCAAAACACATTCTGCAATGATAAATGTCGGCAGACTGATAATGATATTAGGGATCAAGTAGGTTTATCACCAGTCAGTATCTGTTGCCATATATCTATAACCCGGAAGACGAAGACGGCTGAGGTTTCAAAAAATATGTAATCACAGTGTGAAGAATCATGCGTACCTTGGATCCATATCTGCAAAGGATATAACATCTCTTAATTTTGGTATATCACGCAGGTCAACTGGAAGTAACTTGTAATGATCACTGATCACTTGGCCTTCCTCTGCAGAGTCAAACACACAACAAATTTTGAGTAAGCCACTAAAACTACAGGCCAACAGTAGGTTGGAGAGTGCACCGGGGTGGGGATATGCATTATTAATTATGAACATTTAAAAAATGACAGAATGAACGATGAAGAAAATTATCAGAGCTAAAATGCATCACCAAAAAATAGGACCATTCTACATTTTATATAAGAAAAATAAAAGGCCCTCTTACCAATTGAAATAGATGCATTTGCTCCTAGTTTATCCCTCAGCTGGCTGGAGTTTTCTATTACAGCAGCCTTCTTACTTGTTACCTAATGTAAGAAGGATATAAGTTGGCATTAGACTCAGTATCCCTGATGAATACTTTGTTCAGAATTGATCCGGTAAAATCGAATTATTTACAATTGAATTTGATCAAATAGTACCTCCTTAAAATCCAGTTCCACATACAAATTGGGCCCTTTGTCCTCATCCTACAAAATGAAAAGAAAAGATAGAGAAGAGCAGAAACCAAAAGCCTAAAATAAATCAGAAGTACTAATAAAATAAATCATTAATAGAGGATTGTATATAAAACCAAAGGAAACAAAGAAAAAGAGACGCACGAGCAACTGAAAATATGTAGTATCAAAGCCAGCACCGAGTGACAGTATCTGCTTCTTGGTTTGAGCAGTTTCATTAGAACTTGTTCCGCTTTCTAGAAATTGAAACATAAGCTTTCGGAAGGCAGCCCAACGGGAAAAGTAACCTAGGAGACCCAAACCAAAAGCAGTAAGTGTCAGTGAGCTCGGTCCAAACACGACACAACATATGTATAAATCAATCGCGGAGAGACGAGTTACCTCGATTAATGATCGGAGATCTTCGAACAGGTCTTTTCACAAAGAGGTGAACATAATCGTCTTTCATATAACCCTTTTTGACACAAGATCTTCAAAATGCATAACAAGATCAGAAATAATGAACGTATAATTTAAGCGACCAGAAACTAGAATAACACCAAAAGATACCCATATTGTAAAAAGAAAGAAGAAATCAACAATAAGAAGAAGAAAGGAAAAAAGATCGCATACAATTTACTGGCGGAGGCATCGTCATTTGTTGCTTGAACGGCTGCTCTGTTGCTGCGAGATTCTGCCGGCGGAGTCGCCATATCTTCCGAACTCAGGAAGGGCCTTTTTGCGCCGCTGATAGACAAATATAATTTTGTTAATTTTAACTGATTTAAGGGCCTTTTTGCGCCGCTGATAGACAAATATAATTTTGTTAATTTTAACTGATTTCTTTTCTACTCTACTTATGTGTTCGATCTCTTTGGGCTCCAATATGAGACCAAACCTCATTTTTTCAGCCTTGGCCCATTAACTCTCAACCTATTTTGCAATTGTCATGAATTGACACGTCACTCACATGGACACGTCACTGACATGGATCCCACTTTTTCCGCAGTATAAAATGAGACGGGAGTCAGGAATTCTGATTTGGAAAACCCTAAACAACCGCAAATCGATTTTCTTCGAGAACCTTTGATTGATTCCTGATTTGAGTCATTGCTGAGTCCAGTAGATATTGAAGGAGGAGAAGAAGAAGAAGAAGACAATGGATATTGAGCAGAAGCAGGCGGAGATTATCGATCGCCTCGTTAAGCGAGCTTCTACTTCCAAAGGCGACGCTCTGGTGCCTATCATCATCGAAGCTACATCGCATCCTTCTCTATTCGCCTTCTCCGAGATCTTGGCTTTACCTAATGTTGCCGAGGTCTACCTGAAACTCTCTCGAGTGTTTGTTTCTTACGCTGCTTAATTATTGAATTCTTATGAACCAGTTCTCCTGGATTAGGGTTTCACTTACTTCTCAATCTTTGCTTCAATAACGCTAGCTTTCTGTTCGGATATCCATATATGTTTAGGAATGTTTGTTACGTATTTGGTTACCCGAAATTGGTCTCTTAAGCTGTTTAATACAATGCATTTGCAGCTTGAAGGAACCACAAATTCTGTGTACCTGGATGTACTGAGGTTGTTTGCCCATGGCACCTGGGGTGATTACAAATGTGCGTCTTGTCTGGAACCTTTACGCATTTTGATACGTTTTATATATTTCTCTTGTGAACCTGTCGCTTTCTCTTCTTGATCGATTTCTCTAGGCCATGCCACCCGTATTCCTCACTTGACTCCCGACCAAATTCTGAAGCTAAAGCAACTCACTGTGCTTACCCTCGCTGAGTCTGACAAGGTATCATAATTTTTAGTTCTCGGCCTAGGTTCCTGATTGCACCTGTTATGTACTCTGTTCCTGATTATTTCTTTGTACGATGCCCCTGTTTGGCAGAATGTGTTTCCCGTATCTCACTCTCCTTGCTAATTTTTTTCATAGGTATTGCCCTATCATACATTAATGGTTGAGTTGGATGTTACCAATGTTCGTGAACTTGAGGACTTTCTTATCAATGAATGCATGTACGCGGTTAGTACTCTTAAGAAAAGATTTCCCCTTTTTCTTTCTGAGTAATCTCTACTTTTATTTACTGGAAAATTGCACAGACAACTTACTGTGACGTTGCATGGTGCTGATCAATTATCCAGGGTATAGTTAGAGGAAAACTGGATCAGTTGAAAAGATGCTTTGAGGTGTGTTTCGTGTCTCATGTTCCTATATAACCATTGTGCTTTGTTTGTAAACTCACAAACGCCCCTTTAAACGTTATATATTATACAAACATGCAGGTTCCCTTTGCAGCTGGTAGGGATCTAAGGCCAGGACAACTAGGGAATATGTTACACACATTGTCAAGCTGGTATGTACGGCTAATGATTTACCTTCACTAGCTACTCTTGTGTTCTATGCGGAATGTCCTTCTTTCCGAAATAGTTGGTGACTTAAGTTAATTTTTGAGTCTGTTAATGTGTTGGCACAAACGGATGTGCAGGTTAAACACGTCAGAAAATTTGCTTGTTTCAATTCAAGACAAAATCAAATGGGCGGACAACATGAGTGAGATGGATAAAAAACATCGTAAGGAAGTAGAAGAAGCGGTGGAAGAAATGAAGAAGTCTCTGTTGGTGAAGGTAATGATGGACTTGGAAGCCTAAGGGCTATACTATTCCTTAATAAGTATATTACGTAACTAATTATAGTAACACTTACTTACATTCCTGTAACCATGAGTTCCAGAGTCCAATTAGCTTTCTTTGTCTTGAGAGAATAATGGTGGGTTTATAAATAGTTTAGGTATATGGAAAGGGGAGGGGAAAGACTCCATTAAGAAATCTGTCACGGTCTTTGTGGTTTGCGAGTCTGAAAGTATCGTAGATTAAAACTTATAATTTTAAATAAGGAACAAAACAGTTAGTTAATTGAAGCAGGTTCTTATTACCATTTGTTGGTGTGACAAGAAATCTACATTTTATAATAAAAGAGAAGAATCGTTAACAGCTAATATGTCTGAAATGAAGTGTTTTAAAACCAGTAGTTGGTAGTTATCTGGTTGTAGAACGAAATTGAGAAAAGGGTCATTTGGTTTGATGTGTGTGAAATGTGATTGGGAAGGGCGGTGGTCGATGTAGTCTTACTTACGTTGTGGCAGGGGGATGTTGACATCAGAGGGAATAAAGAGATGTTTGGGGAACCAAGTGGGGTGATGGACTACGAAGAAGATGGAATCCGACCAAAGAGGTAATGAACCATTAAATACGTAAGCTATTTTGATAGAAAGCCTGGTTAAGTATGGGATAACAATAACATATAAAGCTGACAAGAGATGATGCGTAACGTTTTTGAAATGCAATTGCAGGAGGAGGCATCCGGTAATAAGGTAAGGGAAATGAGAGCAAATGGTTGGATTCCATTTACCATGAGAGATTAGATCATTGTGGCGGGTTTTTCAATTTGTATAAAATTCCTCTGTTTTCATTTCTTTTGTTTTGTCTTGCTTTCCCTCTCATATTAACAAAAATTTGGCTGTTGTTCTCCGACCTTTAAGTCTTCGAATCTTCGACATGTCGGAGTCTAGAATTCTGTAATCCCTTATTCAATTTGACTTAGCAAAGCTAGTTAGGTACTGGGAAAATCATAGGGAATGAAGTCTGGGCGTTAGATTTGTAATGTTGGTGAAAACCCAAATCCTGACTCCATCTTCGTTGGAACCATACTCTCACTCTTTGACAATTACTGCATTACTGCCGATACTAGACTTTGATTTGTTGAGTCTGATTTTCTGATTATTTCTTTCTTCCTTCTAATAAATTAGTAGAACTTAGATTGAATACAAGATCAAACACAAGTAAAAGCCGGAGGGAAAATAACATATTCCCATTAATATTATCCGAACAAAAGAAATTTTATAGTGTGAAATTTTAAGAATTTTTTTTTTTTAGTGTTATCTTATGCTAATTTCTCTTTCTCAATTATCAAAGGAAAGGATAAATCATGAAAAAGGACATATCAAAAATAACTTTTTTGAAATTTTTTTTTTAAAAAATAATATTTCACATCAATTTTGATTATTTATAGGAGATTATATACTTTGCATGTTTTTACTAAATAACTTATTTTCTTCCAAATTCGTAGGTTATAACATTTCTGAAAATAATATTTCATGTAATTTTTGATATTTTAAGATTTGATAGATTTTATATGTTTTGGAAAAATAACTCATTTTTTCTACAAATTTGTGAGTAATATAGTCTTTTGAAAATAATATTTCACATTATTTTTAATTACTTGTATGAGACTATAGATTTTGAATGTTTTTACTAAATAACTCATTTTCTTGCATATTCGTGGGTTAAAACCTTCTAAAAATTATATTTCATGTTACTTTTGATATATTTATGATTTTAGAGATTTCACATATTTTGGAAAAATAACTAATTTCTCTATAAATTTGTGAGTTATAACCTTCTAAAAATAATATTTCACATCATTTTTGATTACTTGTAGGAGATTATGTATTTTGCATGTTTTACTAAATAACTCATTTTCTTGCAAATTCGTAGGCTATAACATTCTAAAAATAATATTTCATGTCATTTTTGATAATTTAAGATTTTATAGATATCACATGTTTTGGAAAAATAATTCATTTTTCTACAAATTTGTGAGTTATAACATTCTGAAAATAACATTTTACATTATTTTTGATTATTTGTAGGAGATTATATATTTTTCATGATTTTGTCAAATAACTCATTTTCTTGCAAATTTGTAGGTTATATAACCTTTTAGGAATAATATTTCATGTTATTTTTGATGTTTTTAAGATTTTATAGATTACACATGTTTTGGAAAAGTAACTCATTTTTCTACAAATTTATGAGTTATAGCTTTCTAAAAATAACATTTCACATTTTTTTTAATTACTTGTAGAGATTACTAATTTTGCATGTTTTTATAAAATAACTCATTTTCTTGCAAATTCGTTGGTTGTAACCTTCTAAGAATAATATTTCATGTCATTTTTAATACTTTTATGATTTTATAGATTTCAGATGTTTTGGAAAAAGAACTCATTTTTCTACAAATTTGTGAGTAATAACCTTCTGAAAATAACATTTTACATCATTTTTGAATACTTGTAGGAGATTATATATTTTTCTTAATTTAACTTAATAACTCATTTTCTTGCAAATTCGTGGTTTATAACCTTTTAGGGATAATATTTCATATCATTTTTGATGTTTTTATGATTTTGTATATTTAACATGTTTTGGAAAAATAACTCATTTTTGTACAAATTTGTGAGTTATAGCCTTCTAAAAATAATATTTCACATCATTTTTATTACTTGTAGGAGATTATAGATTTTGCAAATTTTTACAATATAACTTATTTTCTTGCAAATTCGTGGGTTATAACCTTCTAAGAATAATATTTCATGTCTCTTTCGATATTTTTATGATTTTATAGATTTCACATGTTTTGGAAAAATAACTCATTTTTTACAAGTTTAAGAGTTATAGCCTTCTAAAAAAAATACTTCACATCATTTTTAGTACTTGTAGAGATTATTGATTTTGCATGTTTTTATAAAATAATTCATTTTATTGCAAATTTGTTGGTTATAACCTTTTAGGAATAATATTTCATGTCATTTTTGATATTTTTATGATATATTTTACATGTTTTGGAAAAATAACTCATTTTTCTACAAATTTATGAGTTATAGCCTTCTGATAATAATATTTTACATCATTTTTAATAACTTGTAGGAGATTATATATTTTTGATGATTTAACTAAATAACTCATTTTCTTGCAAATTCGTGGGTTATAACCTTTTAAGAATAATATTTCATGTCATTTTTGATGTTTTTATGATTTTACAGATTTCACATGTTTTTGAAAAATAATTCATTTCCTACAAATTTGTGAGTTATAACCTTCTTAAAATAATATTTTACATTATTTTTTATTAATTGTAGAAGATTATAGATTTATATGTTTTTAGTAAATAACTCATTTTCTTGCAACTTCGTGGGTTATAACCTTCTATAAATAATATATCATGTCATTTTTGATATTTTTATAATTTTATATATTTCACATGTTTTGGAAAAAGAACTCATTTTTCTACAAATTTGTGAGTTATAGCCTTTTAAAAATAACATTTCACATCATTTTTTATTACTTGTATGAGATTATAGATTTTTCATTTTTTTTACTAAATAACTCATTTTCTTGCAAATTCGTGGGTTATAACCTTCTAGAAATAATATTTCATGTCATTTTTGATGTTTTTATGATTTTATAGATTTCACATGTTTTGGAAAAATCACTCATTTTTGTACAAAATTGTGAGTTATAGCTTTCTGAAAATAATATTTTACATTATTTTTGATAAATTGCCGGAGATTATAGAATTTTCATGATTTTGTTAAATAATTCATTTTCTTGCAAATTGGTGTGTTATCACCTTCTAGAAATAATATTTCATGTCATTTTTGATGTTTTTATGATTTTATAGATTTCACATGTTTTGGAAAAATCACTCATTTTTGTACAAAATTGTGAGTTATAGCTTTCTGAAAATAATATTTTACATTATTTTTGATAAATTGCCGGAGATTATAGAATTTTCATGATTTTGTTAAATAATTCATTTTCTTGCAAATTGGTGTGTTATCACCTTCTAGAAATAATATTTCATGTCATTTTTGATGTTTTTATGATTTTATAGATTTCACATGTTTTGGAAAAATAACTCATTTCTAAAATTTGTGAGTTATAACCTTCTAAAAATAACATTTTACATTATTTTTATTATTTGTAGGAGATAATATATTTTTCATGATTTTACCAAATATTTCATTTTCTTGAAAATTCGTGGGTTATAACCTTCTAAAAATAATATTTTATGTCATTTTTGATACTTTTATGATTTTATAGATTTCAGATGTTTTGGAAAAATAACTTATTTTTCTACAAAATTGTGAGTTATAGCCTTCTAAAAATAATATTTTACATCATTTTTGATTACTTGTAGGAGATTATATAATTTCATGATTTTACTAAATAACTCATTTTCTTACAAATTCGTATGTTATAACCTTCTAGGAATAATATTTCATGTCATATTTAATGTTTTTATGGTTTTATAAATTTTACATATTTTGGAAAAATAACTCATTTTTCTACAAATTTGTGAGTTATAACCTTCTGAAAATCAAATTTTACATCATTTTTGATTACCTGTAAGAGATTATTTCTTTTTTATGACGTTACTAAATAACTCATTTTCTTGTAAATTCGTGGGTTATAACCTTCTAGGAATTTTAGAAAAATGACTTATTAATCTACAAATTTGTGAGTTAAAACTTTCTAAAAATAACATTTCACATTATTTTTGATTAATTGTAGGAGATTATATATTTTTCATGATTTAACTAAATAACTCATATTCTTGCAAATTCGTGGGTTATAACCTTTTACGAATAATGTTTCACGTCATTTTTGATTTTTTTATGATTTTATAGATTTCACATGTTTTGGAAAAATAACTCATTTTTATACAAATTTGTGAGTTATATCTTTCTGAAAATAACATTTTACATTATTTTTTATTACTTGTAGGAGATAATATATTTTTCATGATTTTAATAAATAATTCATTTTCTTGCAAATTTGTTGGTTATAACCTTCTAGGAATAATGTTTCACGTCATTTTCGATGTTTTTATGATTTTATAGATTTCACATATTTTGAAAAATAACTTATTTTTCTACAAATTTGTGAAGTATAACCTTCTGAAAATAACACTTTACATTATTTTTTAGTACTTGTCGGAGATAATGTATTTTTCATGATTTTACTAAATAACTCATTTTCTTACAAGTTCGTGGGTTATAACTTTCTAGGAATAATAATTCATGTCATTTTTGATGTTTTTATGATTTTATAGATTTCACATATATTGGAAAAATAACTTATTTTTCTATAAATTTGTGAGTTATAGCCTTCTGAAAATAATATTTTACATCATTTTTGATTATTTCTAGCAGATTATGTATTTTTAATAATTTTACTAAGTAATTCATTTTCTTGCAAATTTGTGGGTTACAACCTTCTAGGAATAATGTTTCACGTCATTTTCAATGTTTTTATGATTTTATAGATTTCACATGTTTTGGAAAAATAACTCATTTTTCTACAAATTTGTGAGTTATAACCTTCTGAAAATAACAGTTTACATTATTTTTTATTACTTGTAGGAGATAATATATTTTTCATGATTTTACTAAATAACTCATTTTCTTGCAAGTTCGTGGGTTATAACCTTCAAGGAATAATAATTAATGTAATTTTTGATATTTTTATGATTTTATAGATTTCACATATATTGGAAAAATAACTTATTTTTCTATAAATTTGTGAGTTATAGCCTTCTGAAAATAATATTTTACATCTTTTTTGATTATTTGTAGCAGATTATGTATTTTTAATAATTTTACTAAATAACTCATTTTCTTGCAAATTTGTGGGTTATAATCTTCTAGGAATAATATTTCATTTCATTTTTGATGTTTTTATAATTTTATAAATTTTACATATTTTGGAAAAATAACTCATTAATATACAAATTTGTTAGTTATAGCCTTGTGAAAATAAATTTTATATTATTTTTGATTAATTGTAGGATATTATATATTTTTCATGATTTGACGAAATAACTCTTTTTCTTTCAAATTCATGGGTTATAAACTTCTAGGAATAATGTTTCACATCATTTTTGATGTTTTAATGATTTTATAGATTTACATGTTTTGGAAAAATAACTCATTTTTCTACAATTTTGTGAGTTATAACCTTCTCAAAATAACATTCTACATCATTTTTGATTACTTGTAGGAGATTATATATTTTTCATGATTTTACTAAATAACTCATTTTCTTGCAAATTCGTGGGTTATAACCTTCTAGGAATAATATTTCATGTCATATTTAATGTTTTTATGGTTTTATAGATTTCACATGTTTTGGAAAAATAAATCATTTTCCTACAAATTTGTGAGTTATAGCCTTCTAAAAATAATATATCATATTAATTTTATTACTTGTAGGACATTATAAATTTATCATGTTTTTACTAAATAATTCATTTTCTTGCAAATTTGTGGGTTATCACCTTCTAGGAATAATATTTCATGTCAGTTTTGATGTTTTTATGATTTTATAGGTTGCACATATTTTGGAAAAATAACTCATTTTTTACAAAATTGTGAGTTATAGCCTTCTGAAAATAACATTTTACATCATTTTTGATTACTTGTACTAGATTATATATTTTTTATGATTTTACTAAATAACTTATTTTCTTGCAAATTCATGGGTTATAACCTTCTAGGAATAATATTTCATGTTATTTTTGATATTTTTATGACTTTATTGATTTCATATGTTTTGGAAAAATACCTAATTTTCTACAAATTTGTGAGTTATAGCCTTCTGAAAACAACATTTTACATCATTTTTAATTACTTGTATATATTTTTCATGATTTTACTAAAGAACTTATTATCTTGCAAATTTGTGGGTTATAGCCTTCTAGGAATGATATTTCATGTTATTTTTGATGTTTTTAAGATTTTATAGATTTTACATATTTTGGAAAAATAACTCATTTTTTACAAATTTGTGAGTTATAGCCTTCTGAAAATAACATTTTACATCATTTTTGATTACTTGTAGTAGATTAGATATTTTTCATGATTTTACTAAATAACTCATCTTCTTGCAAATTCGTGGGTTATAACCTTCTAGGAATAATATTTCATGTTATTTTTGATATTTTTATGATTTTATAGATTTCAAATGTTTTGGAAAAATACCTCATTTTTCTACAAATTTGTGAGTTATAGCCTTCTAAAAATAACATTTTACATCATTTTTGATTACTTGTTTGCGATTATATATTTTTCATGATTTTACTAAAGATCTTATTTTCTTGCAAATTCGTGGGTTATAGCCTTCTAGGAATAATATTTCATGTTATTTTTGATGTTTTTATGATTTTATATATTTCACATATTTTGGAAAAATAACTCATTTTTCTATAAATTTGTGAGTTATAGCCTTCTGAAAATAACATTTTATATCATTTTTGATTACTTGTAGTAGATTATATATTTTTCATGATTTTACTAAATAACTCATTTTCTTGCAAATTCGTGGGTTATAACCTTCTAGGAATAATATTTCATATTATTTTTGATGTTTTTATGATTTTATAGATTTTACATATTTTGGAAAAATAACTCATTTTCTGCAAATTTGTAAGTTAAAGCCTTCTGAAAATAATATTTTACATTATTTTTGATTATTTTTAGGAGATTATATATTTTTCATGATTTTACTAAATAACTCATTTTCTTGCAAATTCGTGGGTTATAACCTTCTAGGAATAATATTTCATATTATTTTTGATGTTTTTATGATTTTATAGATTTTACATATTTTGGAAAAATAACTCATTTTCTGCAAATTTGTAAGTTAAAGCCTTCTGAAAATAATATTTTACATTATTTTTGATTATTTTTAGGAGATTATATATTTTTCATGATTTTACTAAATAACTCATTTTCTTGCAAATTATAACCTTTTAGGAATAATATTTCATGTCATTTTTGATGTTTTTATGATTTTATAGATTTCACATGTTTTGGAAAACTAACTCATTTTTCTACAAATTTGTGAGTTATAGCCTTCTTAAAATAACATTTTACATTATTTTGATTATTTGTATGAAATTATATTTTTTCATGATTTTACTAAATAACTCATTTTCCTGCAAATTTGTGGGTTACAACCTTTTAGGAATAATATTTCATGTCATTTTTGATGCTTTTATGATTTTATAGATTTCACACGTTTTGGAAAAATAATTCATTTTTCTACAAATTTGTGAGTTATTGCCTTCTGAAAATAATATTTTACATTATTTTACATTATTTGTAGGAGATTATATATTTTTCATGATTTTATTAAATAACTCATTTTCGATGTTTTATGATTTTATAGATTTCACATATTTTGGAAAAATAAAGCATTTTTCTACAAATTTGTGAGTTATAGCCTTGTGAAAATAAGATTTTACATCATTTTTGATTACTTGTAGGAGATTATATATTTTTCATGATTTTACTAAATAACTCATTTTCTTGCAAATTCATGGGTTATAACTTTCTAGGAATACTATTTCATGTTATTTTTGATGTTTTTATGATTTTATAGATTTTACATATTTTGGAAAAATAACTCATTTTTTATAAATTTATGAGTTAAAGCCTTCTGAAAATAATATTTTATATTATTTTTGATTATTTCTAGGAGATTATATATTTTCATGATTTTACTAAATAACTCATTTTCTTGCAAATTATAACCTTTTAGGAATAATATTTCATGATATTTTTGATGTTTTTATGATTTCATAGATTTCACATGTTTTGGAAAAATAAATTATTTTCCTACAACTTTGTGAGTTATAGCCTTCTAAAAATAACAATTTACATTATTTTTAATTAAATGTAGGAGATTTATCATGTTTTTAGTTAATGACTCATTTACTTGCAAATTTGTGGTTATAACCTTCTATAAAAAATATATCATGTCATTTTTGATATTTTTATGATTTTATATATTTCACATGTTTTGGTAAAAGAACTCATTTTTCTAAAAAATTTGTGAGTTATAGCCTTCTAAAAATAACATTTCACATTATTTTTGATTATTTGTAGGAGATTATATATTTTTCATGATTTTTTAAATAACTCATTTTCTTGCAAATTCGTGGGTTATAACCTTATAGGAATAATATTTCTTGTCATTTTTGATGTTTTTATGATTTTATAGATTTCACATGTTTTAGAAAAATGACTCATTTTTCTACAACTTTGTGAGTTATAACCTTATGAAAATAACACTTTACATTAATTTTTATATTTTTTAGGAGATAATATATTTTTCATGATTTTACTAAATAATTCATTTTCTTGAAAATTCGTGGGTTATAACCTTCTCAAAATAATATTTCATATCATTTTTGATATTTTTATGATTTTATAGATTTCACATGTTTTGGAAAATAACTTATTGTTCTATAAATTTGTGAGTTATAGCCTTCTGAAAATAAAATTTCACATCATTTTTTATTACTTGTAGGAGATTATATATTTTCATGATTTTACTAAATAACTCATTTTCTTGCAAATTCGTGGGTTAAAACCTTTTAGGAATAATATTTCATGTCATTTTTGATGTTTCTATGATTTTATAGATTTCACATGTTTTGGAAAAATAAATTATTTTCCTACAAATTTGTGAGTTATAGCCTTCTAAAAATGTCACATTAATTTTTATTATTTGTAGGAGATTATAGATTTATCTTGTTTTTAGTAAATAACTCATTTTCTTGCAAATTCGTGGGTTATAACCTTTTATAAATAATATATCATGTTATTTTTCACATTTTTATAATTTTATATATTTCACAGGTTTTGGAAAAAGAACTTATTTTTCTACAAATTTGTGAGTTATAGCGTTCTAAAAAATAACATTTTACATCATTTTTGACTACTTGTAGGAGATTATAGATTTTGTATGTGTTTACAAAATAACTCATTTTCTTGCAAATTTGTGGGTTATAACCTTCAAGAAATAATATTTCATGTCATTTTTCATGTTTTTATGATTTTATAGATTTAACATGTTTTGGAAAAATCACCCATTCTCTACAAATTTGTGAGTTATAGCCTCCTGAAAATAATATTTTACATTATTTTTGATTATTTGTAGGTGATTACATATTTTTCATGATTTTGGTAAATAACTCATTTTCTTGCAAATTCGTGTGTTATAACCTTCTAGGAATAATATTTCATGTCATTTTTGATGTATTTATGATTTTATAGATTTCAAATATTTTGGAAAAGTAACTCATTTTTCTACAAATTTGTGAGTTATATAACCTTCTGAAAATAACATTTAACATTATTTTTTATTATTTGTAGGAGATAATATATTTTTCATTATTTTACTAAATAATTCATTTTTTTGAAAATTCGTGGGTTATAACCTTCTAAAAATAATATATCATGTCATTTTTGATATTTTTATGATTTTAAATATTTCACATGTTTTGGAAAAAAAACTCATTTTTCTACAAATTTGTGAGTTATAGCTTTCTAAAAATAACATTTCACATTATTTTTGATTATTTATAGGAGATTATATATTTTTCATGATTTTGTTAAATAACTCATTTTTATGCAAATTCGTGTATTATAACCTTCTAGGAATAATATTTCATGTCATTTTTGATGTTTTTATGATTTTATAGATTTTATATGTTTTCGAAAAGTAACTTCTTTTTCTACAAATTTGTGAGTTATAACCTTCTGAAAATATCATATTACCTTATTTTTATTTTTTGTAGGAGATAATATATTTTTTATGATTTTACTAAATAATTCATTTTCTTGAAAATTCGTGGGTTATAACCTTCTAAAAATAATATTTCATGTCAATTTTGATATTTTTATGATTTTATAGATTTCACATGTTTTGGAAAAATAACTTATTTTTCTACAAATTTGTGAGTTATAGCCTTCTGAAAATAACATTTTACATCATTTTTAATTACTTGTAGGAGATTATATATTTTTCATGATTTTACTAAAGAACTTATTATCTTGCAAATTTGTGGGTTATAGCCTTCTAGGAATAATATTTCATGTTATTTTTGATGTTTTTATGATTTTATAGATTTCACATGTTTTGGAAAAATAACTCTTTTTCTGCAAATTTGTGAGTTATATCCTTCTAAAAACAACATTTTACATTATTTTTGATTATTTGTAGGAGATTATAGATTTTGTATGTTTTTTACAAAATAATTCATTTTCTTGCAAATTCGAGGGCTATAACCTTCGAGGAATAATATTTCATGTCATTTTTGATGTTTTTATGATTTTATAGATTTCAGTTATTTTGGAAAAATAACTCATTTTTCTACAAATTCCTGAGTTGTATCCTTCTCAAAATAACATTTCACATTATTTTTTATTATTTGTAGGAGATAATATATTTTCATGATTTTACTAAATAATTCAATTTCTTGCAAATTCATTCGTTATAATCTTCTAAAAATAATATTTTACATCATTTTTGATTACTTGTAGGAGATTATATATTTTTACATTATTTTACGAAATAACTCATTTTCTTGCAAATTCGTGGGTTATAACCTTCTAGGAATAATATTTCATTTTTGATGTTTCTATGATTTTATAGATTTCACATGTTTTGGAAAAATAACTCATTTTTCTACATATTTGAGAGTTATATTCTTCTAAAAATAACATTTCACATCATTTTTAATTACTTTTTGTGATTATAGATTTTGTATGTTTTTACAAAATAACTCATTTTCTTGCAAATCTGTGGTTTATAACCTTTTGGGAATAATATTTTATGTCACTTTTGATACTTTTATGATTTTGTAAATTTCACATATTTTGGAAAAATAACTCTTTTTCTGCAAATTTGTGAGTTATAGCCTTCTAAAAACAACATTTTACATTATTTTTGATTATTTGTAGGAGATTATAGATTTTGTATGTTTTTTGCAAAATAACTCATTTTCTTGCAAATTCGTGTGTTATAACCTTCGAGGAATAATATTTCATGTCACTTTTGATGTTTTTATGATTTTATAAATTTTGCTTGTTTTGGAAAAATAACTCATTTTTCTACAAATTTGTGAGTTATAGCCTTCTGAAAATAACATTTTACATTATTTTTTATTATTTCAAGGAGATAATATATTTTCATGATTTTACTAAATAACTCATTTTTTTGCAGATTCATGCGTTATAATCTTCTAAAAATAATATTTCATGTCATTTTTGATATTTTTATGATTTTGTAGATTTCACATATTTTGGAAAAATAACTTATTCTTCTACAAATTTGTGAATTATAGCCTTCTGAAAATAATATTTTACATCATTTTTGATTACTTGTAGGAGATTATATATTTTTCATGATTTTACTAAATAACTCATTTTCTTGCAAATTCGTAGGTTATAACCTTCTAGGAATAATATTTCATGTCATTTTTGATATATTTATGATTTTATAGATTTTACATTTTTCGGAAAAATAACTCATTTTTCTACATATTTTTGAGTTATAGCCTTCTAAAAATAATATTTTACATCATTTTTATTACTTGTTAAAATTATAGATTTTGTATGTTTTTACAAAATAACTCATTTTCTTGCAAATTCATGGTTTATAACCTTCTAGGAATAATATTTCATGTCTTTATTGATGTTTTTATGATTTTATAGATTTCACATGTTTTAGAAAAATAACTCATTTTTCTAAAATTTGTGAGTTATAGCATTCTCAAAATAATATTTTACATTATTTTTTATTATTTGTAGGAGATAATATATTTTTCATGATTTTACTAAATAACTCATTTTCTTGCAAATTTGTGGGTTAGAACCTTCTAAAAAAATATTTCATGTCATTTATAATTTTTTTATGATTTTATAGATTTCACATGTTTAGAAAAAATAACTTATATTTCTACAAATTTGTGAGTTATAGCCTTCTGAAAATAAATTTTTTTATCATTTTTGATTACTTGTAGAAGTTTATATATTTTTCATGATTTTACTAAATAACTCATTTTCTTGCAAATTTGTGAGTTATAACCTTCTAGGAATAATATTTCATGTCATTTTTGATATTTTTATGATTTTATAGATTTCACATGTTTTCGAAAAATAACTTATTTTTAACTTTATGATATTATGATTTTGACTTTTGTATTTCGCATTATTATGTTTTCAACTTTTTTTCTCCTTTTCCATAAACTCAACATTAAAATTTTCTAATTCTTTTTTATTCTTCACGTCTTGGATTACACTGTACGGGCTTTTTTAAAATGGTTGGGCTCGTGGGGCTAATGTTTTTACAAGAAATCCCTAGCCAACCTTCTTGCAAAAGATATTTTTTTTAACAAAAGTATTAGTTTACATGGACTTTATATAAATTTAATTGAGTCTGTTACAAGGAGATTATTTTTAACCAAGTATCAATATTACACGAGCTTTATCTTAACTTAGTAGAGTATAATATGATAATAAGAGATGAGTCCATTATAGTAAGCCCGTTAGAATATAATTACGTTTTATTTAACTTGGTAGGAAATCTCATGCGCCCCTTATCCATTAAATATCTCATTTTTACGAAAAACTCCAATTTTGGTGGGTTAGAGTCCAGGGATTTTGGACTCACGCGCTCAACGCGCTTTTAGTGCGCGTGGGTATGTTTTTAATGGACTAAAACAAATATAAATCAACGCGCTACATATTTCGAGGTATTTCATTAACGGGCCTAAGATTTTCAGCTATTGGGCCTTTTCGTAGCCCGCTTGACTGTAATAGAATGGGCTTACAATTTCCATTTATGGGCTTTTATGTAGTCCAATGGATTTACACATATTTTACTACTTCTGGGTTCCTGGGTCGCTGATCATTCGGTTAACAATTTAACATATCAATCACAAAATAAATATTGTACTCGATATTAACATTTAACTTAATTTTAAAAAACAAATGAATATAATTTGAATGTCTATAACGTTTTCTAAAAATATCAAGAAAATACAATCTATATTATTATTATTATCTCTCTCAACAATACATGATAAAATCCATATTATTAAATGACAATTATTCTATTTTTGGTGAAAAACTTCATTTTCTAGATAATATGTGGGTAATATCCTACATTTCACGCAATTTTAAGCAATTGATGTGTTCAAAAAATCTCACATTTTACATTATTATTATTTTTTTTTGTCAGCATTGAACCACAACTAGCCGGACCAGTAACCAAGTTCCTGAATAATGCAAGCGATATGACTCAATCCCAAAATATGCAAGTACGTCTGCCTATAAAGGACTTACTAATTGCCACTAGGCTAAAGGCCGCTTGCCATTATTTTTAATTATATTTTGAAAAATTATTGTTATTAAGTTTTTGGGCATAATACCTTATTTTCAGATAAATCTATAGGTTATATAGCTTTCAAAAATTACTTTTAAAATTTTGATTATTTTAAGAAATTAATAGATTTCTTTAGCGTTAAGCTTTGAGAAAATCAACTATTTTAATATATGGATTATAGTCACATCACTTTTTATTATTTTTGGAAATTTGTTAGCACATAACAATCGAGTATATCACTTTTCATATAATTTTTAAACATTATTTGATATATTCAGATTAATATTAAAAAGAAAATGTGTTTCATGTTAAAAAAAATTATATTATTGTCATGTTCTCTTATAGCTTACGTTACCTCTGAATGGGATCTCTTGCATTAGCCCATTCTTAAAAAGGTCTCTGGCTGTTGTTTGGATGCAGCAGCACTATCTTAATGCACATTTCATTAAACTTAAATAACTAAAAAAATAAAAACTACACTAAGGCTACTAAATTCTCTACAATATTGTTACAACATAATGTAAAATTAGGCACTACATATACAAGTTGAAAGGCAGAAGAGCTAATGAGAGTTGTCGGAGACCCAACCGGAGACCATTCCCTCATCGACGGCGGGCTTGAGGCCACCACAGGATCTGGCCACCGATTCAAATAGTTTCTCAATCTCAGGCGCACACCTGATGAAGCCTTGTTTCCAGAAGCCATATCTTGGATTCTTAATTAGCTCAATGAATGTGATTAGGAGTCCCCACGGATGTGGCCGGTTCACAATTAGTCGTTCCAACAGCACTCTCGTTATTTGCTCCTGTATGATCTCCTGTTTCATTCATCCCAAAGTCAGATTCATTCCTAATGTACCTAACTTTATCACACTACCAAAATCAAACCTCACCTGGTCAGATTCGAAGAACAGATACAGCATGATGAAGGAGAAGTAATGAGTGTGGTTGTTGGGATATCGAAGCTGATTTGCAATTGCATTTAGGAATAGGTACCGCCCTTCAGTATCAAGTTCCATACTTAAATACTTGAACATCTGTAAGGCCACAACATTTTGAGCCTGTGTCTCACCCGCCTGTAGCTGCTGAATAGCCTGTTTTCGTAATGGCAGATAAATTTCGTATTCCATTAACACCCCCGTTTTTCCTAAACTAGACTTTTTTGACTAATAAAAAAACTAAAAATCTGTTTAGTCATTAGACCCATACCTGCATTCCAGTATACAGCACAAGCGAGTTTATCAATGGTACACTGTAACGGGTTCCCGCTGAACTAGCCTCGCTGGACGAGAGAAGGAGCTTTTGCTTCAACTCACTCAGGAAAGTCGAATTCTGTTGCCTCGACTGCAGAAATTTTTTTGATTATACGTCAGGAACTTCATAGGAAAAGTAGGTAATGAGAGGATCAGGTGTTCCGTTACCATGAGGTACTCATCCACGTCATTCTTCATTTGCTTTGTTTTTAGCGCAGCATCAACCTCGGAAAGAATACACGGAGCTTCTACTATCTCAGGCAGCAAATCAATCTGCAAATGTACACGAAAAATCAGCCCATAACAAAAGATATTTTCTTTAGAATATGAACATGCTGGGATCTACACAATCATCTCGAACCTTTAAGTTCGGGGTAGAAGGATCAGGAAGCCTCATGTTCCGTGGAAAAGAACTGAGAATAATATTCCGCATTTGTATACAACTTGAAGGAATCACATCACAGAAAGTAAAATGATAATCACAGAGAAACTCCGGGAAGTCATGAAGCAGCACCAGCAACACTCTCAATGTCCCTTTGTATAGGAAATGAACCTAAGAAATAAACAAACAAGATAGACCGCTTTAAGTCACCATCGACTATATCTTTTGTGTTTTATGCAAAAAGATATATAAAAAACTGCAGCAGAGGAAAAGGCACAAACTGGTCCTCCGAGTTCAGCATTTCTCAAAAATGGCTCAAGAAATTGGAGCAAGTCCACAAACAGGCGTTGAACATATGGCCAACCCTTCTGGCCATTTACTGTAAGTAGTTTGGGCAAGAAGCTTCTGTGGCTTACAAGCTCTAGCCATGCAAAGCTGAAAAATTTATACGAAACTCAGAGGAGCAGAAAAAAAATAACCATTGATCATATATTAACGAAATATAGAGATATGCCAAGCACATGAAACATTCAATGGCATAGGTACTCCCCTCATAGTTCCTGACCATACCGAACTTTCAATATAAGAATGGCGATAGATAGGCCTGTGTCCTAACCTGAAAGCAGGAATTTTTAGAGGCTGCAATGCGTGGAATGTGTTGGCAAAAGCTGTGAGAACCTGCAACAAACGATGGATGTTAGTGGTACCACTAATTAGAGGCGACTTTAAATTCAACAAACGCACCTGAAAGTTTGCACCATCCGTCCCAGGATCCAGGGAACATAAGTCCAGCAGCCAGTTGATAAACAATCTAAAATATGGTTTTGGATTGAATGATGCCTTTTTATCTTCTGCGTCCTTTTGAATAGATCTCACAGTGACAGCCATGATCTGAAAACATAATTAATATCAAACCAACTCCCCTTATCCTCTAGTAATAGTAGAACATGGAATTACTTTCGATAAGGGTTCATATCCCTAACCTCTGAAAGAAGAAATAACTTGCTGCTAGATTCCTGCTCAGGGAAATACTGAACAGATTGATATAAAAAACAAACAAACAAAACAAAAGTTAGCAGGCAATGTATACTTTGGGCTGAATATCTACGAGGCACACCCTAAAATTCATGAGCATCTTACCTTCAAGATAGAAAAAACTAGCTTTGCATACATATCAATGATAAGGAATGATGGACTCTGAGCTTGCTGAGGAGATTGCACAGCACCAGAACTAATATCTTCAGAAGATATACAATGAGCAACAGAAAGTTCCTAAAAAAAGAAAAGTGAAATTTAATAATTGAGGCCTATCAGTTTAAAGCGCTCGTGCTAAAAGGGTACTTGAAAGGTTAAATTACCAGGAGGGTTCGAAAAAAGCTCTCTGTTGTATCATCTCCCTTAAGTAATCCCGTCTGATGCAAATGCAAGACATATTGCGAACAAGCACTTTCATTTGCGCCTGAAAGTTCGCAGATTTGATACCAGTTTTCAAATAGCGTGGACACCTGCCAACCATACAATCCAACACAAAAGTAAGAAAATAAACAATACGCACGAGAGAAGTATGTTCGTACAAAGAATAGAAGAGATAACAATATATGTAAACACATATATGAGTTTAATGATGAAAACAAATAATATATTGGAGATTCTAAATTCATATCTAATACAAAATCGTTATGAAAAAGAAAAGAAGAAAAAAAAAACATGCTTAGTGATTGTTTTGAAACCCATAGCTTGCAACTGATCGTGCTGATGCAAAACAAATAGATTGTCCTTTTATACTTTTGTAAATGAAAAATATTACATTATGCAATTCTCAAATAACCATAACAAAATAAAAAAAAAATCATCATCAATATCGTAGTAATGAAAGCTAATAACATGCAGAAAAAGTACCCGATTTCGGAATCCTGCAGGATCCGATTCCACATAATCCAAGCTGATATTCTCTTCTGTGCTAGTGGTAGTATTGCTCGTAACCTAATAAAAGAGCCAAGATGTCAAATGAATAAACAGTATGATGACAAACAACATTCGGTAGCGGAATTATCTGAACCTTCTCATCCTTTTGCCTATCAATGTTCTCATTTCCGGTGGCGCTTTCAGAATGACCAGCTGTGTTAGTAACTGGATTTCGTATGATGTCAATCAGCTGTTGCAATGACTCGGGAGATCCTGCCTTTGAGGCAAGCTACAACCAAAACACAAACAAATTGCAACATCACTACACAATATTGCCAAATTTCTTAAACACAAACATTATATGTAACATGCAAAACATTTAAACATATCAATATAAAAACAATAATTGAAAACAACCACAATATCTGTCCGCTGTCATTCTATGAAGTGTTAGGTAGCAAATTTGAGCCTAAAAAAACTATTTGAAACTATCTCCTTCCAGAGACGTATATGTCATGCCTATACTGGCGTATTTTTATGGCAAGTATTGCGGATTATAAAAAGATCAAGAACAAATGAAACTGCAACAGCAAACGCAGAAAAAGTTTAAAATGCAACCTTTGCCAGCGCATCAACAAGACTGTGGAGCTCCGAAATGACACTGGACTTCTCAGTGACCAGGGATTGGAGAAGAGAAATCGCAAAGTCAGTTGCGCTCTCTGCACAGCAAATAAGTTAGATACAGTCGCTTGAAAAAAAATGATAAGTACATTCTACTACGCTAAGTTAAGCAACATACTATTTCTCCCTCCATCAAGATGTTTTGCCATGTGGACATTGTACTCCGCTAAGTTGAGCAACTCGCGTTGGATAAGACCAATTGTAATATCTTTGTTAAGCTTCCGCTCCTCCTCTGAATAAATCACCTGTGTCAAGAAGTTCGAAGAAAGTTACATAATCATAACTAGAAATGCCGTGTCAATAACCATTTGAAAATAGTTCTCGTCATAGTTTATCAGTAGCTCCAACTGCAGGAATTTGGCGCCATACAGCACTTACAATCTATGTGTTATGGTAGGAAATAGTGGGAAAGTTTTGAAGAAACATCAGAAGCAACTGAATTAAAGCACATAAGAGAACTGTAAATGCGTAGATCTTAAAAAGCTGTAAACATACCCAACTAGTAAGCTCTTTAACTACACGCTTGCAAACATCACGAATAGCAACAAGAATTGCTAGGTTAGCACTGACGTGAAGGGTACTTGATGCATTCTCATAAAGAGCCTTGAAAGCTTTTTGAGCGACAGCCAAAGCAGCTTCATCTCTGCTTATACATCTGAGAATAATTTCAGGAACTTCAGAAACTACAGCCTGCAAAATTAATGAGATCTGCCGGAGTTATTTAATACACATTGGACTAAACCAGATAGGCATCAATTGAAAATATCACAAAAACCGACTTATCAAAGCTTAGAAGCACAAAATTAACTTATATAATCATTAATTCAAGGTACACGTAATTGAATAACGATTCTGCAATACCACTTAGGCACCAGGAAATCAAGTACCTGAATTTCATCATCTCCTGCAGTATTAGCCACTAATTCCTCCATCTGAAACAGTTTCAAGAAGTCACTCACATGATATGAAGCAGCTAAAATATATTACGGCAAGGAAAACACAGAAACAACACTTTGCTAACCTTCTGAGTAACAATTTGATACTTATCCAGTGCGTCTCTCGTGGACAGAGAAGGCTGTGCAATATTATTTCCACCAAGTCGTTCCATGGTAGCAGCTGAAGTCAATGTCTGAAGTGATGTTCCAGTTTCCTTGTGTATAAGTAAGAAGCACAACTTAGTAACTCAGCATAAACCTAATTAAATCATAATTTGAAAACACAGTATATCTCACTTTCATAGAAGCATCAGAGGATTCAACCAGGTTCATTTCAGAGGATGGTAGTGACTTAGAAATTTGAAGACCAGCTGAGTCACCAGCAGTATCAGCTTGTGAGCTTTGAACACAGGAAAAATGAAATGTCCACTTATTAGCTGTGAAATACATGAAAGAATGAGAGCGGTTTTAGAAATCTGTGACAGCAAAACACCTCAAGAGTGAGACTGGAGAGGATTCAAAACCATCCACAGAAATATCCGATGACCGGGAGACCATATCCATTCGAGCATTTCCAGCATTAGACAAAAATTCAGAAGCAACTTTTCCTGATACTGAACCATAACTACTACCAAGAGCAACATCAGCAGATGAGCTTGATGCAGCAGATAAACCATGTGAAGTCTGGGTCGACTGTTTTTGCCATGGATGTTGAACAAAATCCTGAAAATGCATACGTCTCTCTTAGTCATACAAACACAAAACAAACCAGAATAAACGACCTGTCAAAACAGCACCTCATATACTCGCTGCTGAGACAGAGAGAGATGTCCAGGCTTTGGACGGAGGGATTCAGGTATAAGACTGACGGAGTTTTGCGATAGCATGTTTGGATCAAAGAAGGAGGACCCAGCACCATCTCTATGCTTTCTCCGTAACAACAATTGCTGAGAAATATCTGCATCGATTGTTTGTATAGCCTGCACAGACACGGACATAAAAATATCATTAAACCAAATAGTGATGCCCAACCATAAAAATTGGTCGTAATGAATTCTAACAGGAGTGACTGTACTCCAGTCAAACTTGTCTCAGTTATTGTTTTCAATCAATAAATCAAAAAGTTGAAGCAGAAAGAACGAGGGAGTTGAATATCTATTACAAACCTTCTCAGTAGCCGCTTGTTCAATAGCAGCACAACCCAGATCAAGATTATCATTCGTAACAAGTTGCACAATTTGTTCAACAGAGTCATTTGGAACACTCAGCCCCTGGAGTGAACTACGTAGATGACCGGATATTGAAGTGCGCAGGGGTTCCTACAAATACCATATAATGCACCAAATAGAAAAGAAAATAAATACCTGGTTTATTTGTATAACAGGACAGACATGTAATACCATGAATGTAAACGAGCCATAAACAAAAGCTGAAGAATCCAAGCCTCATAAGAAGGAAAAACCTTGCATGTCACATGAGCCAAACTCCCAGCTAAGCTCGCAACCATCAAGTGAGCTGCATTATATATGCGTGTCTCATCGGGTTCCAGGGCATAGTCCTGAGAATCAAATAAGAGAAGAATCTACGATAAATAAATTTTAAAAAATAAAGATCAAAACTCCGGGTACTTTCTGCCTAAAAACTAATAGATGTATACATGAATACTGCAGATCCTAATTTAGAGAGTGATGTTTGTGATACATGATAACACAATAATGTAAGTTGTGGAGTAAAAGTGATGGAACTAAAATGGAATATCGACAAGCTCTTGAGGCACAAGACTTTTAAATCAAGCAACGAAAGAGTAAAAAAAATAAAAATTAGATTGGCCAAACCTTCAACACAAGCTCTTTTGTTGTTTGACAGGCAATACAAACACTTCGCTGAACAATGCCAGACACAATCTCCTTGATGGCTCTGTCCATCGCAAGTGGTACCACCCTGACGATGGATACTAGTTTAGTGTGTAAAAGAAAATGGGAACCTTCATTGCGCTATAAACATAATGATTTCACCAGAAGGAGACCATCAGTCACAAACCTCTGAAATGGATAGTGCATACCATACGCGCTTAATTTCTGATTAATAACAACATGATTTCCAATGTTGGGAAGTGCTGCTGACAGCTGCTGACCATCACATAACAAGTCAAAAGAGTTTGAGCCAAACTTATATAAAATGACCTTAATCGACATTCATAAAATGAAAATCGTACCTGACTGATAGAAAACAACGGGGACGGAGTTGACTGGAACAGTCCTTGAGGTGACGGGAGCTGATCAGACAAGCCTAGAGTTGCCACCTTTTCGTCTTCCATCAAAGAATTAGAATAAACACGTTGAGGGGCTACATACTGAAAAGAAAAAAACAAGGGACTATATATCATTGATAACTAAAAACAAACACATCACTTCAATGAAAAAATTACAGTAAATAACCTGAGATAATAATTTTGACGGATCCGTATTAGGTGAATTTGCAACATCAAGAGGTAAATCTATCTGCTTAAGAGGAGAAATTGTTTTAGGCTCGGGAATCATTTGCGGCTGAGATATATGTGTGACTCCCAGATCTTTGTTACTAAAATCAGGATTCCCATCTATTTCTCTCTTCCGATCCTTCAGAAGGGAAGTTGGTGCTACTTCCTTCAGATCAACACCAAGGCTCTTAAATAAAACCTGAAGAAAAAGGCAAGACGAGAACAAAACATCAAATACACAAAAAAAGAATATGAAAACAACTCGTGATGCCACAGGAACGATCTTTCTAAAATCCTTTTTAAAACTAGATACCTCTATGTCAAACTTCAGATTCATTTTTAGGTTTGGCATTGAATAGATCTCAGCAAGCAACCCAAGTATAGCCATCGTCCAGGGATTGGGAGGCTGATAAGCAATACTTTTTTGGCATGGCTCCAGAACCTACAGCGACAATAAATTAGAACTCAAGATATCAACCCTAGAAAAGCTAGAAAAGACAGTTAACCACCACCAACCTTTGAAGTGAATGGAATGACTGCTATCATCAACCCTTTTTCATATGCCTGCAAAAGGGAAAGAAAACAAAGTTCATATCTACAAGCCGACAGTGTTATTACAAACCGACGAGATAATATTGTCAAGAAATAGCAGCAGAAACCTCCACAATCAAGGATTTTGGATCTATTTCTCGCGCCCTCAGAACATAATTCCTTCCAATGGTCAACTTTCCAAGCCAGCTGCCTAAATTTTTAAGAAGAGATCTCTCTTCTGAACTTGACTTTATGAGCTCCGAACCCAAAAGAACCTGCAAAACCAAAGAAATTAAGGAAATAAAAATTTGCCAAAGAAAACGTACGCCATCAACGCAAATCATTTGTAAGAATTTACCTTGCAGTTTTCGTAAGTATTTTGAAGTATCTCCTTAAACAATAGCTTGGAATCAACTTTATCCAAGAACTTCAGGTACAAATCATGAAAATTCGGCTCGATGCTTGCTCTTAAAGGTTTTGAACACATGCAGGAGAAATAATAAGACGAGAAGAAGCAGAAACATCAAATAAATTGCAAACACAAAAAACACAACTACCAGTACCTTTTCATAACCATATACTGTGCAAACCACGGATAATATTGTTGAGGCAAAATTTCAGCAAACTCTTTCCCTTTAGATTCAATGTTTGCTGTAGAAATATTGTTGATGATGAAAGACACTTTGTCCTGAACATCTGAAGGTGGAGTCTGGGGAAACAAAGACTTAGTCTCGTCGGTCATTCATAATAAGATGTGACAGTTTGCATATTGACATCACAAAAGAAGATAATTCCAAATCCCAATGTAGATGCACAACATAACAACGTACCTCGATTGCATTTTCCCTTCGTTCTGCTGCTGCAACCAGGGTTTCTATGTTCAAAGCAGAGCCAAATCCTGTGATCATCAAAATTTAGTAACCTTTCTTCTCTTGATAGGAAAAAAATTATGTTACCTATCATATCTTAACAAAAATTTAAGAAACTAAGTTAACGGGAGATTACTTGTAGAAGTGGCTCCGCGAGTTGGACGAACAAAACCAGCTGAGGTTGATGAAGAAGTTGAAATGCCAGGATTCTGCAAGAATGACTAGAGAAATGAGGTGGAAACTCTTTCACCAACACAGCCATAAAACAAAAATAAAAGAATAAGCCATCACCTTAGGAATGACAGAAACATCAACGGAAGTCACAGATAACGATGGCAGAAGTGGCCTTGCCTCGTTAGATGGCACACTAGGCAATTGGCTGCGGTCTTCTATATGCACTTCGTTTTTTTGTTGAAGCTGTACGGAAGAAGGAAGCTGTAATGCAGATTGGCTATTTCCAGAACCAGTCAACTGCCAGCATAAAAACAGAAAATTTGTTTAAATTCCGAAAAAGTCAATTAAGGATCAGACAAGATATAAGCCAATCAAGACCATGAGAAGCTTACAGTATTCCACATTATAGATAAAGAGCTAAATGTGAAAGGCATGAGACTAGAAACACTAAGGTTCAAGCTAATATAGTTCCCCTTTTCAATAGATAGCTTCAGTGAATCCAATCTCATATTCGAAACAAATGGCTGCTTAAAATGTTCGCATAACAACTCATACGAAGATATAATACTTGCTAAGAAAATAGCAAGACAAGCACTGATAAACAGATTATAAAATAGAGAGCAAGATAAGTAGAAAATTCAATCAATTAAATAAACATTTTACCTCGCTATTTACAGGGAAAGACTGTGAGGGACCAGGGTGTGAAACAGAAGCATCTGAATCTAAATTACCAGAAGATATCCTTGAAAGTGCTTGTTCGATAACAGTGACTAACTCAGGGTGAGTGCTACGTAGATGAGATATTTGCAAAATATGGTTGCAGTATTGAGGCAATTCAACCAGACGATTCACGAATTGTTCCAGAGCTTTGCTTCCAAACAGAAACATCTGCATCAATCAAGAAAGAAAGAAAATGATGGATCTCTAACAGTAAAAAGCCGGAAGACAGAAATTAACAACAAAAGAAACCATACTTTTGAATCTGCAGGTTTACGCAAAGAATCCAAGACTAGGCGCAGGGCCATCCCAAGAGTAAGGGAACTTATAAGCTGGTGCTTTATAACAGAACCTGAAATTTATATAAGTCGCAGTAGATTCAAGAGTATAAAATGACAGCATAAAAATCTGAACAAGACACGTTCAATTTTGTTAAGAGGCCCCCCACCACCCATATATTTTGTACATCTAAGAAATAAAATTCTTCAAAAAGACCCACTCACCAAAGAGGATGGAGGCAATTTTCAGCTGTCTCTCGGGATACTTGGGGAAAAAACGATATTCTTCAAAGAGATTAGCAATCATGCACTCAAAAATTAACTTCTCCCTACCAAAGAACAAAAAAATAACTTCGTTGTGCTCTTTATCATGAGGAGGCTGACAAACATGAGAAGAGAAATTTGAATTTATCAAATAGAATAAGTTTGTTATTATCAAACCTTTGAACCATAGAGTCCTTATATCGGGAGAGCATTTGAACCATAGAATCAACACTCAACTGACAAGAAAACATTTGATGGAAATAAGCGTTTGCTTCTGCCTCAACATCATCTCCATACACATTGGAAGCTGATGAATCTTTAGCCTCGCCATTCTGCAGTTTCGAATCACAGTTCGTAATTGCAGCATTAACTTTTTCTATCTCCTCTACCAGTTGAGATGAAGTGATCACATCACTATGAGCTTTCAAAATCTGCAGTACATGTTCAATAACAAAATAAAACTCTTAGTGAATATGAAGCAGTAAACATAACAAAAACAAACCAAAAATGGAAACTAACTAACTTTCAAAAGGGAAGTTGTTGCATCCAAATGAAGATCTGATAAAGGATCAGAAGGATGAAAATATTTGGCAGTAAAATCCTCTGATTCGCTAAAATGCACATTCTTGACAAATTTGAGACACTCCTGAAATATGACAAAACATAAATTTCTTCTTGTCACTTGTGTAAAAATATTAAAAGAAGGTTTTTATTGAAAAAAAAAAATATACCTCGGCAAAGAGGTCCTTATACATATGTAGGCAGTTTGGCAACCAGCTCTCAATGTCCAAAAGGCCTCTCAGTGAGGCAAGGACTGCAAATCTTATACAGAACGAGACTGGAACTGATTCTAATACAACATGGAGAATCTGAGAGAAATAAATAGATAAATAATCCATGAATCGTTCATTGGCGCAGAGAAGTTATTGTAAGAAAAGAAAATAAATAACATTATAATACGATAAATTAGCAACTATTACAACAGATTCACCTTAAGCTCATGGCAGATTTCAATTATTCGGAGCATGCTGTCTGCTTTAAGATTTTGGGCATTTAAAATCCCCCACAGAACGAGTTCTGCATTGTGACGCCAGAGATTAAGGATAAAACTACTATCCTGAGAATTTGTTATTATCACTGGAAGAATAGCAGAAGCTACTTCACGCTGGATGAGACTATACGCAGTCTGCAACAACAGGATTGACATACTTAGCCAAATAAAAATATCAAGAATACGAGCAGACATTACCAAAGACCAGTCATGGAGCATTACTTTGATTTGTGTCATTCCAAGAAGCAAAGTTCTAGGACAATGGGTGAGTGGATACTGGAGCAAAGAACTAACTAGAACAGTGTGACCTCTTTCGGCCAATTGGCATAGCACATCCAAGAGATCGAGTGACAGCCATGCATGATTGGATAGGCCCAAATGTTGCTCATGACTATGTATGTTATCAACATATTCCTGGAAAATGGCTTGTCAGAAAATTGACAGTATCAAGAAGAAAAGCTCTAAACACAGACATGTGGTATCTCACCAGCTTCCTTGGAGAATGCATAAAGGTGAATACTTCTGGTGGGGCTGATATTGCATGCTTAAGAAAAGATAATTGACCTTCCATATTTTTCCAGACAGAAGCGCATACAATATCAAGAGGAAATGGCTCCTGGGAGAATCAGATTAAAACTCTCAAACAACAACTTGAAAAGTGAACATATGTTAAACAGTCAGATTAAGCAGAATGAGACCACACCTTGCAGGCGGTTTTATAGAGCCGCATGAAAAACAAGAACGAGTCCATGTTAGGGATGTCAAATCCATCATGATCAAGGTTCTCGATTACTTTCCTCCAACTTGTCCCAGGAGCCTGCTTTAGCATTATTTCGTGAGAGTATGAACCAAACAATAGTTATAGATAAGCTAGACGCATCTTCAAGGATCCATTATTAAAAGAAAGATAACCATGGAAGCTAGCCCCAAAAATTGATAGATACAAAAGCTAATCTGAAGATTAAAAACTGTCAATGATATAGAGTTTCAGATAACTTACAAGTTGCTTGATTGTTTCAACAAGAATATCAACATTCCACGACCTAGGCGTGGAAATTTCAGATGGAATGCAGCAACCAAGGGCTAATGTGAATGTTGAAAAGGTGGTGTGATTATCTTCGAGATCAGCACATGTTCGGGCAACGTTGCCAAGAATTTTTGAGATAGTAGCCTCCCTTAATGGTGCGAAACTAGACAAGATCTCTTTGCAGTGTTGGGTATCAGCAGTGAATCCAAAACCTAATTCTCCCATGAGATCTCCAACAGCCAATTCCTTATCAATTTCAGCTAAGATGGCATCAAACTCGTTTTCAGCAGAATCACTGTTAAAATCCATGCTCCTACAATAGCACAGGAAAATCGTTGAGAGTCAGAACCAGCAGGGCGCGGATTAAAAAGAGATAACAGAAGAAAAGCAACTCATAAGCAGCACCTGAAAACATCATCTTCATGAGCTTCTTCGGAGAGTATAGGTGTTAGAGCAAAAGAAAGCTCATCTTTGGGTTGAGCAGAAGACAAAATATGTATGAAAGAATCCAAATGCCCTGAAAGATCCTCAGATTTCTGGAGAAACAAAAGAACATCCTGAATTTGCTCAGATGAATCAATATGGTCAGTATTGGCACACAGTTTCTCAATTTCAGCCAATAGTAGGTTCCGTCCTACAGAAGGAAAAAAACAAGTACCATCAAAAGATAAATAAAGCTAGAGAGATGAGAAGTAAGACTCGGGAATAGGCCGCCATACCAGTTGTCTTTGCATCGGATCTTTCAAACTCAGCCAGGGCCAGACCAAAGGCAATTTTCTCAGAGATTGAAAAGTCTAATGCATTTGTCAAATCACCCACAAGTTCTGGAGTAACCTCGACACCTCTCATAGCGTGAGAAAGCAGGGTTCCAAGATTTGACATTTTCAGCACACGTTTAAACACCAAGGATACTAGTTTCTCAAGCTGCAACATATTTTCATGGCTTCTCCGGACGGTAAAGAAATCTAGACAGGTCTTGAGAACTGGGATACAAGTCTCGACTCCAGAATCAACCAACTGCGAATTGTAAGAAGACAACATCAGAACTGAACAAGCAACCCCCCTCCCCCCCAATCAAAATTTTATCATATAATAATTTCTTCGACAGGTAGCGTAGAGAATGAGATACAAAGATATCGTAATTCCCACCAGAAAACGTAACGAAGTAGAGCCTTACAACTATAAAATCGAAACCATTGATAATTACATTTAGGATAAAAATGAAGAAGAAACCCAATGTTGTCGAAAATAATAGGGAATGCTGCGTGATTATAGTTAGGTAAAAGGCATCAGAGAAGATACCTGAGAAAGCTGTTGGGCTATGGAGTCGAAATCGGAATCATGAAAGCTGTTTAACAAGAACCGGGTATGTCCGGCGACCTTGGACGGAAGTATCAGCATGGCAAACCGAGATCCGAAGTGATAGGGGATTGGCAGGAGTAAGGGAAGGACGGGAGGGCTCTTCTAGGGTTTCTGAGGGAATCCAAGAGCGAGAAGAGAGTAACAGTCGAAGCTAGGGATTAGCGCTCGCTTGCTCGCTCTGAGAGATCGACTTGGGAGACAAAAGCGAAAGAGATTTGATCGTAAAATCGCAATGGTTTCTGAAAGTTTTGCGAATGCTTTTGGGTTTACTGTTAGCTTCCTTGATTGGCCGAATAAATCACAACACCGTCGCTGCTTATGTAATAAGCCCATTAGTTTATAAATGGGCCTTCACTGTTTATGTAATAAGCCCATTAGTTTATAAATGGGCCCATCCGCTTTGGATCCTACGAGTAGTAGTATCCCATTTTGGGCTTCCAAGTAGATTGATGGGAAGCTGATAAATTCTATTTTCATAGGCTTCCCCAAAAAAAAAAAAAAAAAAAAAAAAAAAAGCATAGTGTCTTTTTTTTCTTAATAAATTTGTTTGGGTTGGGTTTAGGGTTTACTGAAAAACATCATTTTAAGAGAAACAAAAGCAACTCCTAGTTCTTCATCTTCATAATTTGGTTTCTTTTAAAAAATGATCATCATTTTGATTCTGAAACTTTTAAGCAGTACAAAGAAGAAAGGCATAAAGTAGTCAAGAGGTAGGGCTGTCCACTTGTCTCGAATGATTTAGTTGAATTATTTATCAGACCATCCAAAACAACATATATGTTATCTATAATCTCTTATGACTTGATGAATTATTCTCTTCTTCTTTATTTGTGACTGTTGACAAATAATAAATGTGAGAGAAGAAGACTAAACCGTGGAATGAATGATGATTGATGTCTTATATTTGAAACGATGAACAACAAACGAATTTCTTCATTTTAATAAGTAAAGGATGATGACTTAGGCATATACTAGTTGTATATATTTACTTTCATTCACAAAGTACACCTCCATTTAAAATGTATTATTTGGGAAGCATGCATCTTATTGAGCACTTAATGTAGATTAGCACTTAAGTTTTGTAAAATAATTGACTATGTTATGTAAAGCCAAATACATAAATGAGTAGAAACAAGTGAACAGGGGATGGATGTAAATGAAGGGTAAGAGTGGAAAGGGGAATTAAGTCCAATTAAGCAATAAATCTGCAACGCAACTCAATGACCAACCGTATAGATTGATAGATAGATTCCAATCTTAGCAAACAAGTTCTCTAGTTCTTAAGGCTAAATTCTTTGTTTATCTATCTCTGACGATTGAATCATAAACCTGATACTTTTCTCGTCATGTAATGGAAATTGTTTATGATTTATTGTTGTAACTTTTCACCCTCGTGGTTTTGATTATATTATATGTCGTTATTCTTTTTTAAAAAAAAAAAAGCAAACAAGTTGAAATTGATCCTTTTGTTTTCAATTCTTCTATCTCCTTTATTCAACCATATGAGTGTGAGTGGTTTATGTATCACATTCCATTTTATATACTATAAATACTACTCTCTCTTTCCATTGCACTCAAAGTTGCCTATTTTATTATTGCCTATATAATATATATATATATATATATCGGTCGGGATTTATATAAAGATAAATAACACTTATGTAATAAATATGGCAAAAGAAGCAATCAATAAATGTTTACCAAATTGTATTTAACCTCATTCATTTCATCTCCATCCATATGAGTGTGTAGAAACAAGCTGATTCAGCAACAAAACCTATAGAAAGTGTGAGAGATGTATATATAATTACTGCAAAGTGAACGAACACACACACCCTTTCATAGTTATATATGTAATTCTACAACTGTAGGTTGTTTGTTGAATTACATCAAAGCTCAAAAAGTGGTGAAATGAAGGCCGACGATATGAACATCATGAGCTGTTCCAGAATAAAACATGTTATTGCTGATATTTTCTTTTCGGTTCCTTCTTTTCCTTTGTCTATAACCAGAGAACTATGTATTGAAAAGAACATTTGCCCTAGATCTCCAATATTTTTCTCAATTTCAAAGTCATACTTCTTTACAAATTGCTTTATTTAATAATTTAAGTTATTTCTAATTTATATTATTTTACATGTATAATTATACTATATGATTATACTTTAGGGTTTATAATATTTTGGATAATTTTTTAATATAAAAACATAATTATCATTCAAATATCGATTAAACTAAATATTATATATTACAATTTGTTCTATGCTTCCTATTAGCGAATTAATTGAGCAGGACATTGGGTGAAAGAAGTAAATGATATAGGAACGTCCTTATCCACTTTATGGGAAAAGGGTGCAACAAACCTAAGTACACTCAAAGTAAGTAAGTAAGTTGGATCATGAACATTACAAATATACATATGTATATGTATGGATGATTTAATAAATGAAAGGTGGGAAAATGTTTAATTGTTGACAATATACAACAGTATTTATCTATCTTTTCTGACTCGAGCGTTTCGTAACGTCAAAATCATTATACAGTAAACACTTGTTAAGGTTGAGAGAAAGAAACAAATTGAAAGAAAGAGAATTAAGTGTAGTAAGGTATGTGTATGAATGTATAAATGGTCTCCAAGCTCGCTTTTACAGATCTATCAGGATCCATCAACTACAAAAAGGACAAGACCGGGCCTCTTCATAAACAAAATCCACTCAAGAGAAAGAAATGAGTTTTTGCACTATACAAACATTAGTGGCCATGAGGTAAAGCACATAAAACATGCGTTTTAGGTGCCAAAATATATAAACATTTCTAAGGGCATCATTTTTGAAGTTTTATTGTAGGTAATTGTAGGAGGAAATTGGTCGAATCTCTCAAAATCTTCTTTCATTAGATTTTTTCTTTTTTTTTGTTTTAGGTGTAAAATATGTTTTGACCGGTTTTAATACAAATTGAAGGACAATATTGTGATTTCACAGTAAGTCCTCATTTTAAGGTTGGATAGGCTCTCTAAAGCTGAAAATGACTGCAAGCAAACCTCTACATTCACGAAGCACATATATATATATAGAGAGAGAGAGAGAGAGAGTGAGAGAGAAACTTGGCTGGGCTTGGTTTGGCTTGTGGGGAATAATAAAAGAATAGTCTAACATCACCGCCTTCATCTATTTCTATAAATTAAAGACTTCAAACTCATCCATATTTATATAGACAGAGAGATAGAGAGAGATCATGGAGAGAGTGTGTTGCATGTGCGGCGACGTCGGTTTTTCAGACAAGCTCTTCCGATGTGGACACTGCCAAAACCGATTCCAACACTCGTATTTTCCTTACTTTCAGTCTCTTCAATACATAATATATACGCTCAATAATCTTTATGCATTCCGGTGAGCTTGCAGGCTAACTCTTTTTCAAAACAAATTTGGATGTATATAGTTATTGTAGCAATTACTACAACGAGTCTGTGGAGCCATCGGAGATTTGCAACTGGTGCTTGAGCAACGACCGAAAGCAACTGAGACATGCCGGTTCTTCTTCGAAGAAAGCAGCGTCTTCGTCCCGATCTGATCATCAAGTGGCCAAGACTACTGCTCCCGGAGCTGCAGCCTCAGTGCCGTCTCCTAAGACGGCCACACGAAGGTACAAGCTTCTCAAGGATGTCATGTGTTAGTACTTCTAACGACAAAGCTTGTAATATACTACTCCAAGGAGACTGTGTAATTAAATTATACTATATATATATGTGTGTGTGAGGAAAAACAAATAAAAAACGTCTATTTCATCTTATTATAATATAAAGAAGGCAATGAATGTGTGTGTTGCGTGAGGCAGTATTTTCTTTTATATACGAATGAATTCCGTAAAAGTCTCCTTTTCCATTAAAACCTTTCGTAAAAGTCTTAATGAAGTATATATACTTAGCATCGACGTACGTTCATATATATAGATACATGTGCTTCTTCGTCGTTTATTTAACACCTATGAATATTTATTAAAATATACATCGTGATAAATGCAAGCCCTAAATCATAATCATAATGTTGGGTGTACGTAAATACGTAAATACATAAAATATCTTCACCACCACCCTCATTTGCTTTTATGTACCGACTATCAAAGTAGTAACATTCCTATTTATATCTCCTTTCATTTCATACCAAATATATCGTTGTATTACTTGCTTTATATCATCTTATATTCCGCTGAATTGCTCCTCCTCCACTCATCCATCACGCATTGTATTTTTCTCATTATTTAAAAATACGGAAGTCATTGCCGAGTACGTGTGGTCCAGTGATAGAGGCCATTTTAGCTTTCCTCAGACACAATATAATTTCTCCCAAATGCAAAGGGAAAGAAAAAAGTTAGTTATAGATCGGACATTTGTCGATCTTATTAGTAATAAAAATAACTAGTAAAGTTGAATGAAAAAAAAATAAAAATAGGGAAGTCATCTCGAGAATAAAGAAATATGTGCATATGTATATGCTAACGGGCCCCTAATAAACTTCTCTGGGCCCATCACTCTGGCAACGGCCCATAAACCACACACCACGTTATCAGTGTTGACTTTTCTAACGCATAAAGATATCCATAAGTATAGGTTAAAAGTTTCACATATATCTTGCATCAAACTCGAATCCTTTGAGGGGGTTTAGTTAATGTGTAGTAAACATCGAGCTCTTCGATTTGGTCCTCATTTCTTCATAACAGATCTTATAAACAGATCTTATATGTATTTACTCATCAGTCGATTAACTTACTTTTCTCGCCAATCACTAGCGGTCCTGACCTAAATCTTGGTAAAACTTGTGCTGTAAGCGTCAAATTATATCATCAATTTAAGGATATCAAAATCCATTAATATTTATATAGTGTAGTGGTTATGTATATTTTTTTCAGTGCGGAATATACTGTGTTTATCGTCTATCAATACATTGTTTTGCAACTTTTATTAAAACTGTTTATTATAATATGGGTCATGGAACATCAAATTTTTGTTTTGCTTTAGGCAAAAATTCATATTGGACCGACCAACGTAGAAACTGCTGAATCGTCGTTGCGCAATTTGGAGTGAATTATATGTACATATGTTAATGTAAATGAATAAATGGGTATAGAATTGGGCCAGTTGGGCTTGTGATATGATTCCCCACAGGAGAAATGAACATGGTGGAAATTGGACGCCAGACTCGCAACCACTTTGCTTAAAGATCCAACAAAAAGAAGACACGTGAACAATAAAGAAGGACCCATCCAGCTGGAATCAAGGGAACCAATTGGCAACTGTCCTTCACTCTTTATAATTACCAAAGTCTTTACTTCGTTGTAATAAGCTGCTTGGGTTTTGTTGATATGGTGGTAGTAATTCAAATTAAAAACTTAGCTTCAAAATGGGAGACAACCAGACCTTTCAACTAATTTATCTTTTATCTATAAATGTAAACGTAAAATAAGGAAACCACGTGGAGGTCATCGATCAGTCACTTTCTTAATATTGGGGTTGGTGTAGTTATTCTACGAAAATTCCAACACCATCATCAGACTCACACCTATGCACACAGACTCTGATTGTGAGAGAGAGAAGACAATAGTCAATAATTCAGTTCCTTTAAATGAATAAACGATGAACCAACCACCTTGCACCTCTTCCCTCTTTCCTCTTCCTTTTTGTTCTTTCTTTTGTACTACATTTCATCATTTTATCAAACTTAATTTCAATTGTTGATATACGAACATATATATATATATATATATTATTTTTTTGTTAACCGAGGAGGAGTCTGGACCGAAACTCAAACCAACTTCCTGGGGGCCAGATGCAGCCCGGGTTTAGACATCGGTGGCCAACTGGAAATGATTAGCAATTTCACACTTGAGGGGAATTCATCCCCAAGTGTGAAACCACTAGACCACCACCACTTGGTTTACGAACATATATATCAAGGTTCATTATAACCAATCCATCCTTAAGTTGTTAATTTAATCATTAATTAAACTTCTCTAGCTAGCTACTACGTCAAAACCATTTGAAAACGACAAAAGAAAGCAAAAAACAACAACAATCAAACACATGAAAAGCATAACATAATACTCCACGAATTCAGAGGATTATAACTAGCTAACAGCGAAAATGAAACTGATGAAGAATTGCAGAGTGATATCTCTTCTCGTATTATCCACTTGAGAAAAACATTGAATTTGAGGATGAAGAAGCTGACGTGGAAGACGAAACTGTCGTTTGGAACTGTCTTTGTCGGAAACACTCCAATGATATTGTAGGCGTAGCATCCAAACCTGACGATGATTTTATACCCCACTCGTTTGGTGACTCTAATCATTCATCATCATTACCATTAATCTATCTATCTATATGTCGAGTAATTATACTATTGAATTTGTTAAAGTGAATTGAGTGTAATGAGTAATAGTACTTGGAGTTGGCTTGCCGGTGGTGTCGTGGGTGGTGGAGGCTGACTGGTGACATTTACGACGGCGCCGGTTATGGTCAGCTAGTCTCTTACGGCAGCTTCGTTTCCCGTTGTCGAATTCCGACAGCAAATGAAACCTGTAAGAAATAATAATAATTATTATATTATAAATAAAGAAGAGAAAGAAAAAGCTAGCTAGGGCTAAAATTAATGTATGGTTGAGAAGGACGATAATGCCATTGGGATCCCCACACGTACGAAAACTTTCAATGATTGTGATGATTAATTAATAATATTTTAAAAAATAATTATAGATTATAATTAGATCTCTTTGATCTTGTCTTAATTATTTAAAAGTAAACTATAGATAGATTTCAGAAATCTAATTAAGATTATTAAGTGTACGGACGAAGATGCCCCCACCTCTAAGGATTAAAAAGGCAAAGGAGAAGGTGTATAATACGTACGGTGAAGCCTATTCTCTAATGATGGGTGTAGTCAAAGGTTACAACTTTAGGGAGCAGAAACATATATATAAAACACAAACCTGCTGCATTGCTGGCAAAATCGCTGGCTTAGTCCTGCTGCAACAACCGTTGATGCTTTTGAGTGAAACTCACAAACTTTGTGACGGCGGTGATAGTGTTTCGCGTGGCTTAGATCCGCGTTGCATCCTTCAGCTTGGCAACGTGGTGTGCTTAGTGAGTTTCCTATGCCTGACTCACCTGGACGAGAACGTCTGTAGAGTCTGCTCACGAAGTCGTCATCAGCGGCGGAGAAGTAAGTGCGGCCTCCGAGATTGAGACCGATTCTGTTGGAAGTGAAGTCGACTTCGGTTTTGGGGATGAGGAAGTTGTAAGAAGATCCGGATCCGGAGGTGTTTGCTGCAGAGTGGTCAAAGGAGAACAAGGGTGAAGGAGTAGGAGAGTGGGGATTGTAGATGGGATCGGAGGAAGCGTAAGTGGTGGTGCGTGGGTCGTAGAAAGAGTGATGGTGGTGGTGATGAAACTGGTTGGTTTGTTGACCGTAAAGGGTAAGATGTTGTTGTTGGTGGTGGTGGTGGTTGGAGAAGGAAGAAAGGAGAGAAGGTTGATGAATGATGTGACGGTGGTGGTCGTTGTAAGTAGAGGAAGAGTCGAAAATGGAGAGAACTCGGGTCGGGTCAGAATCCGGGTTTCTTTCTTCACCGGAGAGAACAATGGAGGAAGGATTCTCCCATTCGTAGTCGAGCATGTTGCAATCCCGAGGAAGATTTTTGTTTTTTTTTTTAATAAAAAAAATATAAAAGAGAGAGTGGCTAGACAAAGTGCAGAGTGAAAGAGAAGAGAGAGAGAGAGGGTAATAAAAAGGAAGGGAAGAGGAGACATGTCGGTGCGGAATAGGTTATGGAGTGGTTTTAATGGACTGAAAGCAAACGACGTACGATACTTCTATTACAATTAGAGTCTTCTCTCCTCTTTCCTTCCCTTATATTAAACCCTAACTTTCTATTTGAGGGAGCTCCTTCACTCTCTCTTTTTCTGTCTCTACCATATCTTTTTACTTTATACAAATTATGCCGATGGATTGAAATCAATCAATAAAGAAGAAAAAAGAAAAAGTAGCTGTCTTTTCGTCGACTTATAAAGTGAAGGAGGAGAAGAAAGAAATGAAGTTCAGTAAAATGTGTGTGTGAGAGTTAGTGTCTACAGTGGCAATAGTGAATCATGTGTGATTTTACTGTGATTTCAAAGCTGGTAACTAATAAATGAGATGATGAATTTGATATTGAGAAACACATGCAACTATATACTATATGATATAGATCGTATATGATAAAGAGAGTGAGATTAATGAGAAAGTGAATATTGAAATGAGAAAAGAGTAAAAAGAAAAGGAGTTGTGTAGTGTGTGGTTAAGGATGAAGAAGAGAGTGAGTGTAAACGCGTTTGGTTGTTAAACTTATTAAATTATATTGGGACCTACCTCTGTTTCGGGGCCTATCTCATTTTCATTACATTATTTAAATTAAAATTTGATATAGCGTAAGGAAATGATATAAGTACTGTATAAGAAATGAGCAATCGTGAATTACGTTTGTTTTTCGTATAACAACAACAACAAAAATAAAGATGGAGAAGGAAAAAGACAAAAAAAAAAAAAGGGTGTTGGAGTTTAGAAAGACAGGATGGCAAAAGGGTAAATAAAGGGGAAAATGAAGGTGGATCGTTTAAGGGAAGACAGCAGTAATCGTATATATATATAGCTCTCAATAATTCGGTAGTATCTCACGCGCTCAGTTAATCTGACGGTTCAGATTCTTATGTTAATCCATAAGTACACGTGTCGGTTTGGGGAGATAGAGAGTGAGTAAGCGAGTGTAACGCGAGTGAGTGAGTATTGTGGGCCTTCTTTTGGTGCTCAAAGCCTGCCATTGACGTTGACCCTTTCGTACGGTCTGTCTCTTTTTTTTTTTGTTGGGTCGTTTAATAATAATACAACAAATTATTGGAAACCAATAAGATAAAGACTTTCTATTTTCAGTTTTGGTTCTACATTTTTAAAAAATTGTATGTGTGTTTTCATCTGTTACAATACTCCTTTTTTTTTACACTATTCTTTTATTGTACGTTGTATGCAGTTACGATGCTTTTACTCAATTATACCATTTTCACTTTGGCCTCTTCTCTAATCCTATTCAATGAACCTCTTACTCACTCTAACAACAATCTTCACATGTGCTTCATACACCAACGTATTTCCATTTTCCAATTTTTGTTACTCAATTCTCATTTTCTCGTAACTCTATTCCAATACGCACTAGTAGCTCTGAACTAAAGCACATAAAACATACATTTTAAGTGCTAAAATATATAAACACTTTTAAGGGTATTATTTTTAAAGTTTTATTGTAAGATAGTGGTAGCATATTGCTCATTTACTTTGAGAAAATTAGTTCGAATCCCTCAAAATCTTATTTTGATTTATAAAAAAAAAAATTGTTTTAGGTATAAAAATTATTTGGGTTGGCCCTACCAATACGTGACATCATTCTTAATAATTAAAAAAAAAAAAAAAAGAGACAAAGAAAACAAAAAAAGGAAAAGGCATAATGCTAGACCAAACTTGTTGCCTTGTCAACATCTTTAATTCACCCAAAGCCATATACTACTACTTTTTTGCATTCTTTTCTTCTGTGGGTCCATTTCATTATTGGGCCTTTCAATATATTCAAGCCCATTTATTCATTCCTTTTTGGGCTTTACCATTTTAAAACCACAGATTGACTATAACCGGATTTGCCGCCGCCGGGATATTTTCGCGGCAACTTTCTTCAACAATGGTTTCTCCTGTCCCCAAACTCCATGCTTTGTTTCTCTCCAACTCTGCCCGGTATTTTGATTCAATTCTGCTCTTGTCTTCTCTTCTATGCTCCAATCGACTAATTCGAATATCATTCTCATTTACAGGTATCATCTCCCTGTTATTGGAGCCAAAGTTAAGAGTGAAGGGTTGGCGGCTAAATCTAAAGGAAAACTCGCCAGGTCCATGGCGCTTGTTGTGAACTCTAACCCGTGGTCAGACGAGCTCGAGTCTTCACTCTCATCTCTTCTTCATCCATCTGAACCGCTCTCCAGAACCACCTTTCTCCAAACCTTACGTCTCATCAAGCTCCCTGCTAATGCTCTTCGCTTCTTTGACTGGGCTTCTAACAAGGGGTTTTCTCACAAAGAGCAGTCTTTTTTCCTCCTCTTAGAGTTCCTTGGTCGAGCGCGGAATCTCAACGTCGCTCGGAATTTCTTGTTCTCCATCGAGAAAAGGTCTAATGGGTGCATTAAACTAGAAGATCGCTACTTCAACAGCTTGATTAGAAGCTACGGAAAAGCTGGGCTTTTTCAGGAGTCAGTGAAGCTTTTCGAGACGATGAAGAAGATGGGCATCTCGCCTTCTGTGGTTACGTTCAATAGTCTTCTGTCGATTCTTTTTAAGCGTGGCAAAACTGGTATGGCCCTTGATATGTTCGACGAAATGCGTCGTACCTACGGTGTTACCCCAGATTCATATACTTTTAATATTTTGATTGATGGGTTTTGTAAGAATTCCATGGTGGATGAAGCCTTTAGGATTTTTAAAGAAATGGAGCCGTATAATTGCACTCCTGATGTTGTTACATATAATACGATCATTGATGGGTTATGCAGAGCCGGAAAGGTCAAGACTGCTCATAATGTTTTGAATGGAATGTTGAAAAAAGCAACAGATATGCATCCCAACGTCGTTACTTACACCACTCTGGTGCGGGGCTATTGTATGAAGCAGGATATTGATAACGCATTGCTTGTGTTCCATGAAATGGTGAGTAGAGGTCTGAAACCCAATGCTGTTACTTTTAATACTCTGATCAAGGGCCTCTCGGAGGCTCACAGATTTGATGAGATCAAAGCAATTTTAGATGGAGGGGACGCATCTAACATTAGCATTTTCGCTCCAGATGCCTGCACTTTTAATATTTTGATCAAAGCCCACTGCGATGCTGGACATCTGGATGCCGCCATGACGGTGTTCCAAGAAATGGTGAATTTGAAGTTGCGTCCTGATTCAGCTTCCTATAGTGTTTTGATACGTACTCTGTGCCTGAGGAACGAGTTTGATAGAGCCGAGACATTGTTCAATGAGTTATTTGAGAAGGATGTACTGTTAGGCAAGGATGGATGCAAGCCTCTTGCTGCAGCTTATAACCCAATGTTCCAATACTTATGCGACAATGGGAAAACAAAACAAGCTGAGAAAGTTTTCAGGCAGCTAATGAAAAGAGGAGCGCAAGATCCACCCTCTTATAGAACTTTGATCATAGGTCACTGTAGAGAAGGTAAATTTAAGGCTGCTTACCAGCTGTTGGTTCTGATGCTAAGGCGGGAATTTATGCCCGATGGTGAAACCTATGAGTTATTGATGGATGGGCTATTGAAGATAGGTGAAGCTGTTCTTGCTTACGACACCCTACAAAGGATGCTAAGGAGCTCCTATTTTCCAGCTGCAACCACTTTCCATTCCGTACTTACAGAACTTGTTAATAGGAACTTTGCTAATGAGTCTTTCGGCTTGGTAAGGCTAATGTTGGAAAACCAGATCAGACAGAACATTGATCTTTCAACGCATGCTGTCAGATTGCTTTTTAGCACTGCACAGAAGGATAAGGCATTTCTAATTGTTAGGCTGCTTTATGATAATGGGTATTTGGTTAAGTTGGAGGAATTGCTTGACTTCCTCTGCGAGAACAGAAAAATACTTGATGCACACGGTCTTGTGCTGTTTTGTCTAGAAAAGAGTCTAGTCGTAGATATTGGCACATGCAACACAGTTATTGAAGGACTCTGTAAATATAAGAGGCACTCTGAAGCGTTTAGTTTGTACAAGGAATTGGTAGAACTAGGAAATCACCATCATCTTAGCTGTCATGTGGTTTTGAGAAATGCCTTAGAAGCTGCTGGAAAGTCGGAAGAACTTCACTTTGTGTCAAAGAGGATGGCTACAATGAGAAATCAGATGATTGCTCTGCATTAGAGCAAAGGACATCCGCTTAAATCTTTTTAACCAAGAGGCCAAACCGTGCATCTGTTTTCTGGTAAAAGAGCTCCTTTCTTTTTGCTTCAGTTTGTGTGTGTAATATATTACCAAGTTTTATGGGCAAATTTTTGTAGCAATTTAACAAGTTATCTTCATTGTCTCTGTTACAGGTCTCTATGGACGTTTAAACTCTTTGCTCCTAACTCTCACCTTCATGGTATCTATTTCCCATGCAGATTAAGCTTATATTACTTATCTTAGGAAAAAGGGGTTGTTGCCTCTTTCATGGTATTTTTTTTGCATTTCTAACTAACACAGGCCAAATTATCACCAAAATCTAATATAATAACCAGTTCTTTCTTTCCATGATCCTCACTCTTTATCACCAAACTCTTCCCAAGAAAACCCTCAACTCCCTTTATAATCCCTTGCTTTTGCTGATATTTGGCATTCACCATCTTACTTTTCGATAATAAATCGAGTTTGCTTCCTTTTGTGCTTGAAAAGAAAATGTTGAATTCTAGGATGAATGGCGTTTCGAAGCTAAGCAGCATACCCTTAAGGCGTGTTGCAAATCCTGGGAAGGCAACGGTGCTTGCTCTTGGCAAAGCCTTCCCCAGCCAACTCGTTCCTCAGGAGAATCTAGTGGAAGGATTTCTACGAGACACCAAATGTGACGATGCCTTTATCAAAGAGAAGCTGGAACACTTGTGTAAGACTCACTCTCTTAATACATATTTCTTTTTTCACACAGCTAGCTCACTTGTGCAATGCTGAAAGCTTGCTAATGTTTTGTGCTGTTGTTTAGGCAAAACCACAACCGTGAAGACGCGATACACTGTATTGACGAGAGAGATACTAGATAAATACCCTGAGCTAACAACAGAGGGTTCACCAACAATCAAGCAAAGACTTGAAGTTGCAAATGAGGCGGTTGTGGAAATGGCTTTGGAAGCCAGTTTGGCTTGCATTAAGGAATGGGGAAGGCCAGTGGAAGACATCACGCACATTGTCTATGTTTCCTCAAGCGAGATACGATTACCCGGAGGTGATCTTTATCTCTCAGCAAAGCTAGGCCTAAGGAATGACGTGAACAGAGTGATGCTGTATTTTCTGGGATGCTATGGAGGTGTGACTGGTCTCCGCGTGGCTAAAGACATTGCTGAGAACAACCCGGGAAGCCGTGTTCTGCTCACAACCTCAGAAACGACGATTCTCGGGTTTCGCCCACCAAACGTAGCTCGTCCGTACGACCTAGTAGGGGCTGCTTTGTTTGGAGATGGTGCAGCTGCTGTGATTATCGGAGCAGAGCCGAGAAAGTGTGAAGCTCCTTTCATGGAGCTACACTATGCTGTTCAGCAATTCGTGCCGGGGACGCAGAGCGTGATTGACGGGAGGTTAACGGAGGAAGGCATAAACTTCAAGCTTGGACGAGACCTCCCGCAGAAGATAGAGGAGAACATAGAAGAGTTCTGCAAGAAGCTGATGGAAAAGGCTGGTGATGAGTCGATGGAATTCAACGACATGTTCTGGGCTGTTCATCCAGGAGGACCTGCGATTCTGAACCGTCTGGAGACAAAACTAAAGCTGGGGAAAGAGAAGCTGGAAAGCAGCAGAAGGGCATTGGTGGATTACGGGAACGTGAGCAGCAACACAATACTGTATGTGATGGATTACATGAGAGATGAGCTGAAGAAGAAAGGAAACGCAGCACAAGAGTGGGGACTTGGCTTAGCTTTCGGACCTGGAATCACCTTTGAAGGCCTTCTCTTCCGCAGCCTCACGACGTCTGTCTAAGTTGTTACCAAAACAAGAATATACTTATTTACCTTTGGCTTACTAAAAAGCGTATTGTAAAACATGAAATGAGCATTGTTAAACCATATATCTAAATATCTATCTATACAGCTAGATGCATGTGACTAGGATTGTTGGAAAAAGTCAAAAAGTTGCAACACGTGTCATAAAAAGGAAGGAGTCAGCTACTTGGCACCACACAAAAAAGAAGAAGACACCAAGCCCATGACTTCCACTAAAAACAAGGGCTTTTTCTCCTTTTATAATTCACACACAAACACTTGCACACTCACATCGAGCCATGAACTCATCTTGCATTGATTTCGTCATGTTCAGTCGCGGACAACACGACGAAGACAACATGCCACGTCGTCCATGGAAGAGAGAGAGATCGATGTCCACTCATCTCAATCATCATCATCATCATCATCATCTTAACTTGTCTTTAAACGAAGACGAAGAGCTTGCCAACTGTCTTGTCTTGTTGTCTAATTCAGGGGATACACACGATGATCATAAACAACATGGACATGGTAAGGCCAAAAGTACTGTCAAAAAGCAAAAAACCGCACAGGTTTTCCAATGTAAAGCTTGCAAGAAGGTGTTTACGTCGCATCAGGCATTGGGTGGACACAGGGCAAGCCATAAGAAAGTGAAAGGTTGTTTTGCCTCTCAAGAGAAAGAAGAGGAAGACGAAGAGGAATACAAAGAAGACGATGAGCAAGAGGAAGAAGACGAAGATGAAGAGGAAGAAGAAGACAAATCAATGGCTCATATACAAAGAAAGAGATCCAACGCTCATGAATGCACCATATGCCATCGAGTCTTCTCTTCGGGACAGGCCTTAGGAGGCCACAAGAGATGCCACTGGCTAACACCTTCCAATTATCTACGTATGACTTCACACCATGATCATCATCATCATGCAGTGGGCAGACCTCAGCCGTTAGATCAGCCATCTCTAGATCTGAACTTAGCTTGCCAAGAGTATACCGTAGATCCAACGGTGATGAGCGTAGGGATGATTGAAAGAGATGATGGTAAGGGCAATAATCAGAACGGTACAACATCATCTTCATCATGGTTAAAACTTGCAAGTGGTGATTGGTCTTGACAACTGACTACATTAATCAAGTTGCTAATTACATATTCTTTAACTTTCATTCGTTTTCTTTACATATATACAAGTAATTAAGTGCATGAAAATTAATTTATAGAGTGATATATATATATATATCTATATATATATGGATTTATATGAATTACGCTATCTGCAATACTGTTACCATATATAGTAGAGAGATCGCCATAACTAAGTGGCTCTAGATAGACATATGTAACGTTCAGAAAATAAGTATTACAAGTTTGGTTTGGTAGCTTTAAAGAGTAACATATCACATATGGATTGGAAGTTTGGGACTTGTGTCATGAACTCAACATAATAACTTGATAAGAAAAGACAAAGAAGAAAAAGTCAAAACAAATAAATTATATCAAGGATCAACAAGGTAATTTTAGTGTGAATTGGTTCTCCTTAATTATTTATCACTGGAAAATTCATATATAACTTTAGGTTTCTCTTTGTATAAATGATAGATTGTGTGTATTTTTGTAAGTTATATGTAAAACTGGTGTGGACCAATCACAAATATATAATCCACATTACAAAGACACTTGTTTTGTAAACGTTAGATCAATCATGAATCATCTGTTTCAGCATTTGCACTCAGACCTCAGTGAACAAAACGCTTTTGCTATACACGAAAAGGCAACAAGATTAGTCAACGGAAATGACAATATTTGGTGGGTCTCAACTAAGCACGATTGCAACGAGAAAGTGTCAATGCGATTCTATATACATATATATATATAGTTTTGGGAAAAAGTGGTTGCCATTACAAGAGTTTCTAACTTTTGACTTAAGGAGGAAGCTGATGAATAACCAAAAACTATAAGCTGATTAAGTGTGGGAATTTGACTAACGTCAACACTTTTAATAAAGCTCAAGCGACAACTTTTATATATATATGATGATGACTCTCTGGACCAATCAAAGCAGAAGACATGTATGGTATAATAGCAGTCGATACTATCAAATTCCAATACAATAAATCACTACAAGAAAACATGCCGGATTCTAACTGCCAAACCGATCAAAAACAGTTACAAAATAGGTTTTCAATGTGAATAATTTTGATGTAGTTGGGAAATTGTGTATTGCTATAGATCTTACGATCCATTGGATTTTGACTCTTTATACTAGAACTAGAATTCATTGTTTTCAATGTGAAGTGGAAATGAGAGTCAAAGAGAGCACTTACTTGAGGAGGCGGCAAGTCAGCAGTTTTTCCTCTCGTGTCAATGCCTGATTTGATGAGATTTTGATGTCTTTGTTATAGACATTAATCAAATGCGGTGATTAGTTTGACAAATGAATACGATTCATCTGTATTTATTAGTGTACATACATTTTTCGTCGTTACAACAAACCTCAACAGTTTCGTTTCAAACTTTGAAACTTTACCAAAAGTCTACAATACTATCTCTTAATTAGCAAATGAAATTACTGTCAGTTACAAATGTTAGTATTATTTATATTGTCTCTCTAAAAGCATGGATTGAAACTTACAATTTTGTTGTATATTACAAATCTTAAATGAGAAGGGTAATTGCCGAGTTACTATCAGTCTGGTGGTTACGATGATTCAGCTAATGACTCAGAACACCGGGTTCGATTCTTCCCCAATAAACTTTTAGGATTAAAAGGGATTTTAGGGTGTGGGCTACGCTATGGATCGGACCTTATCGATAACACTGTTGACAAAACAAAAATGAGAAGGGTAATTTGGGGAAAAAGGAGAAAAAGTCAGCGGGATGAATAAATAGAGTAGAGAAATAAAAAGGGCAAAGAAAGTCGCATGTTACATGTTTCATCAACCGCTCTTCACTTAATCAATATTCATTTCTTTACTTTTTAATTAAATCTGTCAATTAATAAACAAATTAAAATACATAACTGAGAGAGATTAGAGACTTGTGATATGCTTATTAGAGACAGCTCTTTCTGTAGCCGTTTTAGATATTAAAAGAAAGTAAACTGCTTTCGTTGATTTATATACTTAACTTACTTACGTATCCATTAATTAAGAAAAAAAAAAGAAAAAGAGAAAAAGCAGTTGTTGTTGTTAAGACTTAAGACTTGGTATATTAGCATATTAGGTGTTGGTGGAAGAGTGCTTGTAACCTACTCCGACCTCTTTCACTTTCTTTCTCTCTCTCTCTGATATGGAAGAAGAAGAAGAGAAGCATAAGTGTAAGTTATGTGGAAAGAGTTTCCTTAATGGAAGGGCTTTAGGAGGTCATATGAGGTCTCACTTGTTTAATCATCCTCTTCCAGCTGATTCAGCTTCATCTTCCATGCCTGATCCAAGCTTTGTTCTCCATGACACAGAGAGTGAAACCGAGTCGTCCAAGAAGCTGACTCGTAGACGATCCACACTTAACCGGAGATCCATCTACGTTGCATTACGTCATCATCAATCCAATGAAGAAGATAAAAGTGAAACAGAGTTTGAGATGATTAAGATCGGAGCTAGAAGGAGTCAAGAGCTGAGTGAGTCGTGCACAGAACATGAACCGATGAGCTCGCTTTCAGACGCTGCAACAGCAGAAGAAGACGTGGCTTTGAGTCTGGTGATGCTGTCGAGAGACAAGTGGGAGAAAGACAAAGAGGAAAGTAGTGATGAGAGATGGCAGAAAAAGAAGAAGAAGTGGTTTGAGTGTGAGACTTGCGAGAAAGTGTTTAAGTCGTATCAGGCGTTAGGTGGACACAGAGCAAGCCATAAGAAGAAGAGACCATTATCAGATCAAGGTGATCATAAAGGCTCAGAGGACTTGGAGAAGAAGAGTAAGAGTACTAGTCACCATGAATGTCCAATCTGTTTCAAGGTCTTCTCATCTGGTCAAGCTCTTGGTGGTCACAAAAGATCTCATGCCTCAGCCAATGAATCCACAAAAAGAAGAATTATAAGTTTGATAGATCTCAATCTCCCAGCGCCATTGGAGGAAGAAGACTTGGTCTCATCAGTTTTTAATGCTTATTAAGTTGGTGATCAGATTGGTCAATAGTAGTAATCACTTTTATTATTGAAAGATGATGATATCTTCTAGATCCGATCTAAGAAGTAATTTCTCAAAGTGAAAGTGTATCATGAGTACAATTTTTGATCTCTTTTCTCTTTTATATATAGATGTGGTCAAAGAACAAGTAAGTAAACAGAGAAATGATGTGATCATAAGACTCGTTTGTGTGGGAAAAATGGTAAAAACAAAAGAAGCATGAAAGCGTGAGTGTTTTTTTATTTGCTCAAGTGCATGTATGGTAATGCCAAAATGACCCCAAACTTTTTGGAAAAAAAAAAGAAAAATATAAGAGACAGAGAGATCGTAACTTTTGGACAGCAAAAAAGCTCAGTTCGAGTCACGACTTAGATTGCACTTTCTTTTAATGTCAGAAACAAAGAATAATGTGGACAGATGTACTTTAGATAGAGTAGTTAAACTTGTTGCTGTTCCAAATCACATCTTTGGACGGCTGAGTCAAACAAAGATGCCCTTAACCGGTTCATGACTTAACCGGGCCGGTACAATTGATCCTCTGGTTTTGAGAAACCTTGCGAACGGCTGCATCCCAGAAGTATTCTCTGGAAGGAGGAATGATGAATCCGATTTCATGGAGGTTCGCCTCTTCCACCTCTTCTCTTCACACAACAACTGCCTTTATCTCCGCCATGGCATTTTCTTCGTCTTCTCCTTCCTCTTCTTCTTCTCATCCTCCTAGTTCATCTTCTTCTTCTTCTTCTTCGCTTGAATTGGTTCTCAAGTATCACAACCAGACAAAGCACTCCTTCACCGGTTACGCTCGAGGTCCTCGAGGTCTGGACTGGGCCAATCAGCCAAACCCTTTTCGCCGTTTCTTCTCGGCTCCTCTTCTTCCTCTCCAACACCCCAAGGAGGAGGAGGACGACGGTTCTCTTTTATACTCTTGTCTATTCGAATCTCTCCCTCCGGCGAAACCCATCACTCTCACAACAATCTCTCACCTTTTCTACCATTCTCTTGCTCTTTCCGCTTGGAAGACCACCGGACTCTCCACGTGGCCTCTCCGTGTCAACCCCAGCAGCGGAAATTTGCACCCCACAGAGGCTTATCTCATCGCTCCTCCCATCTCTTCACTCTCCCAATCTGCTTTCGTCGCCCATTATTGTCCCAAAAACCATTCTTTGGAGGTTAGAGCACACATCCCATCTTCCTTTTTCTCCAACTTTTTCCCGGAGAATTCATTTCTCATCGGATTTTCTTCTATTTTCTGGCGCGAAGCTTGGAAGTACGGAGAACGAGCTTTTAGGTACTGTAACCATGATATTGGCCACGCCATTGCTGCTGTCTCGATTGCAGCCGCAGAGCTCGGCTGGGACTCTAAGCTTCTCGACGGCTTCGGAGCTGATGATCTCAGGGTGCTAATGGGACTCCCGGAATTTCACATTCCCTCAGCACCACCTTCTAAAGGTAAGCTCCCTGAGACTGAATTGGAGCATCCTGACTGCTTGCTGCTTGTTTTCCCGAACGGAACTACTGATTTTGACATAGACTACCACCAAATCAGCTCTGCCATTAGAGAATTCTCAACTCTAGAGTGGAATGGGAATCCCAATAGTCTGAGTAAAGAGCATTTGTACTGGGATATCATCTACAGGACAGCTAAGGCAGTAGAGAAGCCTCCATTGATCTCCTCCACTTCATCTTCAATTATTGACGCTTCTTCCTTTACAAGAAGCGCAGTGACTAGCCAGAGTTCATATCATAAGTTAACGGCGAGGCAAGTTATAAGGAAGAGAAGAAGTGCTGTTGATATGGACGGTGTTACTTCTATAGACAAGTCTATGTTTTACCAGATATTGATGCATTGTCTTCCTTCCGGCTCCACTAGAGGCAAGCCGCAAAGAGAGCAACTTGCGCTGCCGTTTCGAGCTCTTCCCTGGGATACTGCTGAGGTTCATCTTGCTTTGTTTGTGCACAGAGTTTTGGGTTTGCCAAAGGGTTTATACTTCCTAGTCAGAAACGAGGATCATCTCCACGATCTCAAGGCAGCTATGAGGCCTGAATTCATGTGGAGGAAACCAGATGGATGCCCTGATGATCTTCCTCTGTACAAACTCGCTGAGGGTGATTGCCAGGAGCTTGCAAAAAGACTATCATGCCATCAGGTAGGGATTTTGATAGACTTATGTGATAGAGTATCATGATCAATGCTTGATTCTTGGTGGTTGATGCAGGACATTGCAGGGGACGGATGTTTCAGTTTAGGCATGCTAGCTCGGTTCGAAGCATCGCTGCGAGAAAAGGGCTCGTGGATGTACCCTCGACTCTTTTGGGAGACGGGTGTTGTTGGGCAAGTTTTGTATCTGGAAGCACATGCAATGGGGATATCAGCAACCGGGATTGGCTGCTATTTCGATGATCCAGTGCATGAGCTTCTGGGAATTACAAACTCTAGCTTTCAGAGTCTCTACCATTTCACAGTTGGAGGTCCAGTTGTAGATAAGCGCATTATGACTCTTCCTGCTTATCCTGGTCCCGCTACCGATGCCTAGTACACTCTTATCTCCTCTCGGTCTGTAAACAACCTTCATTGTGTCACAAATCACATCATGTTCATACTAGTTGATAGTAAACACACTATAATATAGTTTTGTCTTTGGGAAATAATGCGCACGAGAATATGGGCTGACGACAAAAGTAACGAGTATGTTCGGAAACAAGCAGTAATCTATAACGATTGCTACATAATTCAAAACTTTAAGAGCAGAAAAATCAGTACATAGATAGGCAAAAACACTTTTTCATCAAGTCGACAAAGAAGTGTAAATTTTGACACAAACTACATAATAGAATATGATCCAAATGATTTGATATGAAAAATGAAAATACAGAAAAGAAGCAAAAGGTAAGGGTTGGGGTCAAAGAGAAGCATACAAAAAAACAAGGCTTCGCGGTAACGCTTCTACCAACCTGGTGGTTGCCCTATCCACTCTTCTCATCAATTGCAACAATAGTTAACCTTTTTTTCTTCTCCTAAAACATTCTGAGACTCAAGCTGTATCACATTTACCAATATTGTGGTTTGAAGGGCTGAGCAGGAGCCCCTGCAATGTCTTTTTCCGACAGCAGTTTCAGCTTCTGCAACAGCATTGAAGACAGTTCAAAGAACCTTTTAGAAATCACTATACATCAGTTTCCTGTTTTCTTTTTTCTTTTTATCCTATCACCAACTGTTAAAAGGGATAATACGGTTTATGGTTTTTGTTTTGTTACCGTGATGTATTGTGGGGGATCGTCGATACTAGTGGAGCCTAGTACCACTTCTCTCCTCAAACTGCTGGTCATCTTGTGGCACACTCGGAGCTGTCAGAAAGTTAAGCTCAGTTTCATTTTGTCAAATGCTGACACAAAATTTGACAAAGAAATATAAAAAGCAATAACTCAGGTCGGGTTTGTTTGGATGTATACCTCGGATCGAGTTGCCCCACCAATTATGAATACAAAGATGCGTTGCCCCAGCTTCTTTAGCTCCGTAGAAGCGCTTTTTGACACTGAGTCACTGTGTGTGAAGAAAGAAATGCACCGCTCTTAGAAAAACCAAGCTCCTCTAAAATGAACAATGAAAAGAAAAAGAAGAGAAAAAGAAGAGAAAAAGAAATCAATGTATAAATAGAGTGTGCACCTGGAACTTCCATCGTCAAAAGATTGAGGACGCGCCCAGTTTGCAGTGCGTCTTGATCTCATAGAATGAGGAGTGGCTTTTCGCTCTGGAACCGCTGAAGGAGCAGAATTCTTCCTCACTGATCCTTTTCGGGGTTCACACTCCTCCTTATGACTCGATTGGTTCATACATAGATACTCGCTTTTAGATAGATCACCTTTCACAAGTTTCTCAAGTAGCTCCTGCAACAACAAAGATTCATCTCATCCACTACGTTAACAAGATCAACATGTAGCTGAATAGTTAGTGTTCATCTACCTCGATCATGGGATAAAACCGGAACAGTTGCCAAGTTTCTTCTTCACCAGATCGATCTCTCCTGTTTGCTTGTTTTGTCTATTGCCAAAAACGAGTAATAACTAGTCATCAGATTCTCACTCCCTTTTTTCTCATAAATAGAATGAATTTTATCCTATCTTTATACCTTCCCGGCGTCAAATTTGAGAGAGAAACTACCAGATTTGGCCTTGTTCTCTGGTGATCCAGCTATCAGTTGCATGTTGCTTATAACCTTCATATCTACGGGAGATAATTTAGCAAGCTGAAAATATGTATACACATTATTAGCAAGCTGCTCCATGAATAAGAAGGGGTTCGATATCACACTAAATCCTACCTGCATTAGCTTTACACCCTTGTCACCTTCGAACTTCTCAGGGTACACTGTTGCGTAGATCATCAATAACCGTAGCTTGTTTTCCGGGGGTGTGTCCTGTATTTAAATATTTGTGTGTTAAGTCAAACACTAAATCTACGAGGTTTTTGATGTGTTTCACCTGATTTGTCCTCAGAAAATTGATAACGTCCTTCGCAGCTGCGTCTCCAAAAACAAGATCTTGTTCCAGCTGCCCTAGATCTCGAAGTCCTGTGTCTCTGATTATTCTATTTATTTTTCCAGCTAGCTAAATTTGATTACACCTGTTAGCAACCACACGTATTAAAATTTGAGCTGATTTAAGGGAAGGTGAGACAAACCTCTACATGAGTGGAGAGTTTGTCGACTTGTTCTCCATACTGGGGCAACGCCTGAACTATTTTCTGTAGATCTCGTGTAGACAACTCGCTACCGTCTCTGTGTCACATTACGCTACTATGTTAACTACAAATATCAAAAACTGTGTTGTATAATACACTTCATGCAACCGATCGAGGGTCACAAGAAATCTAAAATTCTTCAACGTATTGGATTTAGGTAACAGTGAAAAGAGAAAGTTATGACGGAAAGAGAAATTCTTAGCGCTGACCTTGATCTCATTTGTGCGGCTTTGTTCTTTGAGCAAAAATTGGTCATTTTCTCATGCAAACGCTCGCTAGCCTAATTATAAAGCAAAAAAATGGTATCAATATAGCGAGCTATTCACAGATCGATAAATAAATAGATATTGGTAATTGTGTTATACATCTGCTATGTGTGCGTGTCGAAGCTCAAGCCACACTGGATCATGATCTTCGAGCACTATCTCTTTGTTCTCCGGAGGCCCACCAGTTTTACTGGGAACCTAGCATATGGTAGAAAATTTAGGAAGAGGGAAATACAGGAAAGTTAAGAGGGTCACAAGAACCACAAAGAAAAACAGAATCACCTCAATGACATGTTTATTCCCTTCCATGTCAAGCAGATCATGGCACATAGCATCATATGTCCATTCGTGTATGATAGGAGCGATCTACAGTTGGACCTCACTATAGTCAGAGATAAATGTTTCACTATGGAATCTAAGGAGTATTTGTAGTAGATGAGCCTTAAAAACCTGATCCACTGATCTATCCACAATGAGCAGCTCACATGTTTCGGTCTGGGGGAAGTTAGGAATGGCTTTATATTTTGAGATACATTCCCAAATAGCAGCAGCAAGCTTAGATGGAATCAAGTCCCGCGGAGCTGTGGACTTAGGAGCTCGATACCGGACAAAGGGAAATTCCTAAAAACACATAAAAAGATAATAAAAAAGAGAGATGTCTGTGAAAAGCTTGAGTTTACTACAAGACGTGGTATCATAAAATTGGCTCAGAGAATTCCTATAAAGAACAGCTAGACAGCACCAAATCCTAAAGTCCTTGCGACTATAAAAGCAATACGTGATAACTCTCCCATTGTGGAGTTGTGCAAAAGATAAATTTACCTTCAATGAAGCAAATACGGTAGCAATTCTAGTAGCCATCATATTCAAACAAATATTAAAATGGCGTGAATTCTCAGCATCTTCAGCATAGAGCGTTTCCAATGCTTGCTCATGATCAGTTAGAAATGCCTGAGTAGAACATTAAGCTGATAAGATAACGAAAAACTTTGCATGGTGTTTTCCATTTAAAGGGAAACCAACTTTGATATTTAATTGAGAGATCAGATGGTGTAGCTACTGTGAAATAATTGCTAAAGCAGTAGTCAAATTCAAAGAATACATACCTGATTATCTATGGGGAAATATTCCATGTTCATCTGGAGACAAGTAGTAAAAATTAAGAAATAGCAAAGCAAAGAGTGATAGAAAGGGAAAGGGAAGGGATAAAGGCAGTTACCTCTCTTAATGCACCAATGCGTGGTAATACGCTTGTATCACTTTTGATATGATTGACCAATTCTTTGGGGATAGTATAGCTAAAAAAGATAAATGCCCTGAAGAAAAACAGAGAGAAAAGAAGACATTGATTGAGTTGAAGAAAAAGATAAAAAAGAAAGAGGTAAAGCTTGTTGTAGTAGTTACTTCCTGTACAAGGGTTCCCTGCCAGACATGTCGGACAGAAACATAACAATGCTGCAAGATAGAGGAGAGACAAATAAGTCAGAAATTAGGGTAAGAGGGAGAGATGTGAGTAGAGAAAAAAGAGGTGTATGGGGACGACTTCTCTTTCGTAGGTTGCATGAAGTATATAGCGTCCATGCTAGGCATTGGTTCCCTTCTCTTAAAAAGTTCTTCTACCACTGAACGATTGCATCAACAGTGTTGGTTGAACAAAACTCACATTGGAAATGAATTAAACAAAGGAGGGTTTATATCTGATTACATGAAATGCCTTGGTCAGTTATATCTGCCATCTTGCAAGAATGAGACATTACTTTGACTGTAACTCTATCCATGATTAATATCTGCACTCCTCCCATCAAAATTGAAATTCGTATTCAAAAAAATGAAGAAAAGAAAGATAATAAGATAAGCGAGAGAAAGCGAGAGACCTTCCAAGCTTTAGAATCCCCGGTTTTGGTAGATCCAAGCATCTCGTATAGCAATCCTGGAAACAACACGACAGACTAACATCTTAGACTCTAAACAACAACAACCTGCAATGCGATTATGAAAAATAAAAGAGGGAGATTACGATCGCGGCTGATCTGACGAAATAACTTGTATTCTCCTCCATGAGAGGAGGATGGTTCCGAATCGGACGACATTGGTAGAGGAAATACGAATTCAGATTCGGAAGTAGTAGAAGATGAAGATGAAGATGAAGATGAAGAGACGCGAGTGATTTCATTTTGATCGGAGAAAGAGAGAAATTGAAAGTGGTTTGTATGGCTCAGCTTACAAATTGGGAGATTTTAGGGAACATAGTACTATTAATAGTACTTTTTATTTTTTCTAAATCATTTATTTTTTAACCAAAAAAACGTTATGTAATTATGGGCTTTTAAAAGTAGAAAAGCCTAAAATTTGTGTATTATTGGGCTTAATAAGCCCATTAGTTAGTTGTCTTTTTTCTTTGTGTTGTTGCCTCCGGAAGAAGAAGAAAAAATTGCAGTCGACTCCGAACAATTTGGAAGAACTGGATTGCAAAAATCCTGGGATTCCGGAATCGAAGATGGATGAATTTGGGTGTTAATTTAGGGTTCTTCCATTCTAATTAGTCGAAAAAACAAAGATTGAAAATTGAGTAATGGGGAGTATTGTAAAGGCGTATTGTTATCATAACATTCCGTTTCACCATTACAGACCTTCAAATCTTCAAAACCCTATTTCTCTCTTCGGCATCACATCGCCTTCCATCTCACCTTCAGACTCATACCCTTCTAATGATAAACCTAACAAACATCCTCAATTCGGTCACTTCATCATTCCTTCCATCGCTGTCGCTGCTTCAGCCTGGTTCTTCTTGCGTCTCCACCATAATCCTCCTATCATCACTGCTCCTATTCGTTTCCAGCTTGAATTGGAGGATGAAGGTGTCATCAAAGAGCTTCCTTTGCTGCACAAGCCGAGTTATGTGACGGCTCTTCATGTTTGCAAATTCAAGCCAGGTACGGTCTTGAAACTGATTGACGTTTACGACTCTGATAACTACGATTCCTTGAAAGCCCGGATTCGTTTATCGGCCGATTGGTTAGAAACTGCGAGGAGGGAGTTGAAAGAGTTGGTTGAAAGAGACCCGGGTCGGGTCAGGGAGTATTCGCAGGTGGTTGATGAGCTGATGGAGATTCTTAGGGATATGGAAGTTTATATAGATCAATGCGAAAAGGAGAATGTAAAGGGTTACTTGAGATCCTGCAACCGATTGCTTGCTCGTGTCAGGAAAATGGAAGCTCAGATTCTGAATGTTCTGAAAGAGTTTCAGGAGGATGAAGAAGGGGGAGAGACTTAGGAGGTCACCAACGAGTCACTTCTGGTTACCTTTTATCATGTCATTACTTGTAATTGTTTTCTATCTATGGTTCATTAGGTCTCTAGGATGCTAAAGAGGTCAAGTATCAAGTTTTCTCCAATGTTCATAAGAACAATAGTTACTTTTGTCTTTCTCCCAAGATGAAATGATACATATGAGCAATTGCAGACTCTGAATAAGGCTTATGATTCCGATTCCGACCTCATTTATCTCGAGTTATGGTATTCAAAAGAGGATGTGTTCTTGCCAAAATAAGGAATTGGTTCAGAGAAAAAAGTGATCTCTGCAACTAACCACTACTTATGTGATCGCAATAGAGTGCACACCAAAGACCAGCTAATGAACCTGCTGCCATCTCTATAGTTCATTGAGTTGACTTATGAATGCCTTCACTTATAGAACACAATCCCAACAGAGGCCCAAGCCCAATAAAGGCCTATAGTGAAGCAGCCATTTGCGGTATACTCTGGTCTCTTTGTGTTCTATCCACCAGAAATAGAGCAGAGGACAGAAGCTACCAGCCTCTCTCCTCTTCTTCTCAACTGCTCTCATCTATCCACCAAGTCTGTCTATGAACTTATTAGCTTCACCTCATCGCCCAGTCTCCCCTTTATTTGAATCAACCCTTCTCGTCGTAAGTTACCAGAAAAGCTCAATTCTGTTTTTCCTATGATCCTTAGGAGGAAGCATTTGCATCTCGGAGGTACATGAATTGTACAGTTGTTTGCGTTTTCTAGACATTTGGTTCATGTGAAAGTATACTGGTCGAGGTCTATAATGGGAATCTATGGCTGCAATGCCGTGTTTAGCTTCAGCTTTAATTCTCCATTTGTTGTTATTGGAAGCCATAAGCTATACCATCGCATCTTTAGACGAAACCCATTTCATGTCGAATCTCGTCTAAACAGGCGATGTAGTTGCAAATGTAGTGTGGGTAGTATGGCCATTGGGGAGGTTGTAGAGAAGGAAAATACAGAACAAAGCCCTAGGTTTAATTGGAGTGATGCTGGTCTGAATCCGACAGAAGAACAGGATGAGGCAATTAGTCGGATTCCTCTTAAGATGTCAAAGCGTTGTCAAGCACTTATAAAGCAGATTATTTGCTTCAACGAAAAGAGGAGTTTCTGTGATTTGTTGAGTGCTTGGGTTCGGAGAATGAAACCCATTAGAGCTGACTGGCTTTCTATTCTTAAAGAGTTGAAGAATCTTGAGTCTCCATTTTATATTAAGGTACTTGCTTTCCTCATACCCTACCAATTGCTCTTCATATGTTTTTGAACATGTATTAATGTAAGTGCCTTATTGGTTTTGATCTGCCACATAACTGATTTCGATACTAACCCCGTTTGGAATGTAAATCATGCTTGTTTGCTCTTGGAGATTATTTATTGTCACTTTATTGATTGTTTATTGTCTGCATCGTTTTCATTTCCTTAGGTGGCAGAGTTTTCGCTGCTTGAGGATTCCTTTGAAGCAAATGCCCGTGATTATACCAAGATTATCCATTACTATGGGAAGCTGAATCTAGTTGAAGACGCTGAAAGAACTCTTATTGCCATGAAAAATCGAGGCTTTCTCATTGATCAGGTGACCCTAACTGCAATGGTTCAGTTGTACAGCAAGGCAGGCTATCATAAATTGGCTGAAGAAACTTTCAACGAGATCAAATTGCTTGGGGAGCCACTAGACAATCGATCCTATGGTTCAATGATTATGGCTTACATTAGAGCTGGCTCCCCTGGAAAAGGAGAGGCTTTACTCAGAGAAATGGATTCCCAACAAATATGTGCAGGAAGAGAGGTTTATAAGGCATTGCTGAGAGCCTACTCTATGGGTGGAGACGGGGAAGGAGCCAAGCGGGTTTTTGATGCAGTTCAAATTGCAGGGATTACTCCTGATGTAAAGCTATGTGGGCTGCTCATAAACGCATACAGTGTCTCGGGTCAGAGCCAGAATGCACGTTTGGCATTTGAGAATATGAGAAAAGCGGGAATTAAAGCTAGTGATATGTGTGTGGCTCTTCTATTGGCTGCGTATGAAAAGGAGGAAAAGCTAAATGAAGCATTAGGGTTCTTGGTTGAGCTTGAGAGAGAGTCTATAATGGTTGGAAAAGAAGCTTCTGTTGTGTTGGCTCGGTGGTTTAAGAAGCTTGGTGTTGTTGAAGAAGTTGAATTAGTTCTGAGGGAGTTTTCAGATAGCCAGGCTCAAACCCTGTAAGATGTAGACTACATACAAGCTTTGCTGTTTCCATGATAGGAGCCTGCACTGCGTACTGTTTTGTCCGTCACATTAAATACTGCAAATAACATCTGTGGCAGAAAAGATATGGTGGGTGCAATATGAATTTATGATGCATCAAAAGTAACATTGTTGGTTTATAAGAAGCATTTTGTTATATAAATTTTGGCTGTATTTTCATGTATGTGTAATATAAAATAACTCTATAGCTAAAAACAGTGTTGATTGATGACATTGATTCCTGAAGGATATGATACTGATTGATAATAAAAGTGGAAGCTATCAGTGACTGGGAGTCCACCGGGAGGGTCAACAGTAGCAGATTTCCTTATTTACTAAATGCCAAATATGCCCCCAAATCAACAGATATTACTTTAAGTATGACGTCTCTGTTGAAGGATATTTAAGTCATTTAAGGTAGTGGTACAAAACAGAAAAAGGAAGGAGAGGACGGCGATCCAAATCTGGTTCTCTCGGTCCGTTTTACTTCTTCACTGAAGAAGAAGCTCTCTCTTAACTTTTGTTTGTTTGTATGTTAGTCTCTTCTTCCTTCTCACTCTTAGCCTGGTAAGATCTGTTTGTCGTTGTTATTTTTCTAAGATTTAGATCTGAGTGAATTAGGTTCGAGTGAGAGAGAGTTGTTTGAACTCGCCACGAATCTGGAATGGCTTCTACGGAAGTCGATTCCCGCTTAGGTCGAGTTGTGATTCCAGCTTTGGAGAAGGTCATTAAGAACGCCTCCTGGCGTAAGCACTCCAAGCTCGCTCACGAGTGCAAATCCGTCATCGAACGCCTCAGATCCCCCGATCATTCTTCTCCTCATGCCGACTCTGATTCTGGATCCTCAATTCCTGGTCCTCTTCACGACGGAGGATCCGCCGAATATTCTCTCTCTGAGTCTGAGATCATCCTCAGTCCTCTCATTAACGCCTCTTCCACCGCCGTTCTCAAGATTGTCGACCCTGCCGTTGATTGCATCCAGAAGCTTATTGCTCATGGCTACGTTCGCGGTGAGGCTGATCCCACCGGCGGACCTGAGGCTCTACTCCTTTCTAAGCTCATTCAAACCATCTGCCAATGCCATGAGTTGGATGATGAAGGACTCGAGTTGCTCGTTTTGAAGACGCTCTTAACTGCTGTTACTTCTATATCTCTCAGGATCCATGGAGATTCTTTGCTTCAGATTGTCAGGACTTGTTATGGTATCTACTTAGGAAGCAGAAACGCGGTTAATCAGGCGACGGCTAAAGCTTCTCTCGTGCAGATGTCTGTCATCGTCTTCAGAAGAATGGAAGCTGATTCATCCACTGTCCCGATTCAGCCCATAGTCGTCGCCGAACTGATGGAGCCGATGGACAAATCTGAATCAGACCCGTCCACCACGCAGTCCGTTCAAGGTTTTATTACCAAAATTATGCAAGATATTGACGGTGTCTTCAATTCAGCTAACTCCAAGGGCACATTCGGCGGCCACGACGGGGCCTTCGAGACTTCATTGCCTGGAACTGCGAATCCAACAGATTTGTTGGATTCTACAGATAAGGATATGTTGGATGCCAAGTACTGGGAGATCAGTATGTATAAGTCGGCCCTCGAGGGAAGGAAAGGGGAGCTGGCCGACGGAGAAGTGGAGAAAGATGATGATTCTGAGGTTCAGATTGGCAATAAGCTGAGAAGAGACGCTTTCTTGGTTTTCAGGGCACTTTGCAAGCTCTCCATGAAGACGCCTCCCAAGGAAGATCCAGAGTTGATGAGAGGGAAGATTGTGGCTCTCGAGTTATTAAAGATTCTGTTGGAGAATGCCGGTGCTGTTTTTAGAACCAGCGATAGGTTTGTATTGCTTATCCTCTTGGATTATATAAGCTACATTGGGTAGTTTGCTATGCTATCTCTAGTTTTAGTCATCTTGTTTGAAGCTTTTAATATTGGAGATTGCTAATTTATCTCCATCTGCTTGATAGTTTTGGGCGGGATTTTTTTTAGTTATTGGTGCTTCTTCTGAAAAATTGGCATAAATTCACTATCAAACAGGTTTTTAGGGGCCATCAAGCAGTATTTGTGTCTCTCCTTGCTGAAGAACAGTGCTTCAAATCTTATGATCATTTTCCAGCTTTCCTGCTCGATTTTACTTAGTTTGGTTTCAAGATTTCGTGCTGGGCTGAAGGCAGAGATTGGAGTCTTCTTCCCTATGATTGTTCTTAGAGTGTTAGAGAATGTTGCTCAACCTGATTTTCAACAGAAAATGATAGTTCTTCGGTTCCTGGACAAGCTCTGCGTTGATTCACAGATTTTGGTAGATATCTTCATCAACTATGATTGCGACGTCAATTCATCCAATATATTTGAGAGGTATGGATTGATATGATGTCGTTGCCCTACCCTACATTAGATTAGAAAGCTTCATATGTAGTGGCAATTATCTTCATGTCCTGAATCTTTCTTTTTTATTGTTGGGCATATGAAGTATTTGAAATGACATTCGTTTACATGTTTACTTTCTATATCTTGTTTTAGAATGGTCAATGGTCTCCTTAAGACTGCTCAAGGAGTACCTCCCGGTACAGTTACTACCATGCTGCCACCTCAGGAAGCAGCCATGAAACTTGAAGCCATGAAATGCTTAGTTGCTGTTTTAAGGTCCATGGGAGACTGGGTGAATAAGCAGTTGCGTCTTCCAGATCCTTATTCAGCAAAAATGCTAGAAATTGATGATAGAAATCTTGATGAAGGAACTCATCCAGTGGAAAATGGTAAAGGGGATGGAGGCCATGGGGGTTTTGAAAGATCAGAATCTCAGTCTGAATTGTCCGCTGGGACTTCTGATGCCTTAGGAATAGAGCAGCGCCGAGCTTACAAGCTTGAACTTCAGGTAAAAGTTTACCAAAGTTACCTAAAGTTTGATTTGACGCTCATTGCCTGTTGTCTCAAATTTTCAGCTAAAGCCTGATTTGGTTTTGTTGATGGCAGGAAGGTATTTCTATTTTCAACCAGAAACCTAAGAAAGGCATTGAGTTTCTAATCAAGGCAAACAAGGTGGGGGCCTCACCAGAGGAAATAGCAGCTTTTCTCAAAGATGCATCGGGGTTGAACAAGACTTTGGTAGGAGATTATCTAGGGGAAAGAGAAGATCTATCTCTAAAAGTGATGCATGCGTATGTTGATTCTTTCGATTTTCAAGGCATGGAATTTGATGAGGCAATTCGAGCCTTTCTACGGGGCTTTAGGCTGCCAGGAGAAGCACAAAAAATCGATCGTATTATGGAAAAGTTTGCAGAGCGTTACTGTAAATGTAACCCAAAGGCTTTTTCTAGCGCTGATACAGCATATGTTCTTGCTTACTCTGTCATTTTGCTTAACACAGATGCACATAACCCAATGGTGAAGAGCAAGGTACATATTGGAGCCGTTTCCTTTAGAGCCTTACTGAAATCCCTCTTGAGGAAGATCTTGTTCCTATCTTGTCTGAGGGTTATGGTAGAATGCTCAGACAAGGTAACTCATTTATTTTTTCAATTATAACTTGCAGATGACAGCTGATGGTTTTATCAGAAATAATCGTGGTATAGATGATGGGAAAGACTTGCCTGAGGAATACCTACGTGCATTATATGAAAGGATATCTAGAAATGAGATAAAGATGAAGGATGATGGTTTGGGTCCGCAACAGAAGCAGCCTACAAACTCAAGTAGATTACTTGGGTTAGATACTATTTTAAATATTGTTGTTCCTAGGCGCGCTGAGGATATGTACATGGAGACCAGTGATGATCTTATAAGACATATGCAAGAGAGGTTTAAAGAAAAAGCTCGCAAATCTGAGTAAGAAGCATCCTTGATTGTGCTTATTGTTTTGCATACAGTTGTGCGGTGGTCTGCTTCACACATGTTGACTTTTAATCAATTTTTTTTTCTCCTTATTATCTTCTGATAGTCATTCTTCGGGAGTTAGTGGTTGGTCAGATGAATTTACTGTTACCTCCTGCTCGTGGGTTTTGATTTTTATTTTCAACTGTAGGTCAGTTTATTATGCAGCCTCGGATGTGGTTATACTCAGATTTATGGTTGAAGTGTGTTGGGCTCCCATGTTGGCAGCTTTCAGTGTTCCACTTGACCAGAGTGATGATGCAGTAATTACAACGTTGTGTCTGGAGGGTTTTCACCATGCCATCCATGTCACTTCAGTAATGTCATTAAAAACGCACAGAGATGCTTTTGTGACTTCACTAGCAAAATTTACTTCTCTCCACTCTCCAGCCGATATCAAGCAGAAAAACATTGAAGCCATAAAGGTTTGTATATTTTATATCAACACCCTACCAGATATTCAGGGTACAAAACAAGATAGGGGAAATCTCCTTAGAGTTTTAAGTGTTTATCTATGCTGGACTACATATTGCGTCTGAAAATCTTGGGGAAAAACAATTTATGTTTCGTTTGCGTTTTCCGCATTTCTAGGAAATGGTGATTTAGTTTGCTCTTTCCTTTGTTAAATTGAGTTGGATTACCTTACATTACATCCAAACCTGAAGGTTTTTGTACACCAATAGATGTTTCGAAGTGATTTCTGTGGTTTAATTTTTTTTGTCTGTTCACTGATAGGCAATAATAAAATTGGCTGAGGAAGAAGGTAATTATCTACAAGATGCTTGGGAGCATATATTGACTTGTGTTTCGAGGTTTGAGCATCTTCATCTCTTGGGGGAAGGAGCACCTCCTGATGCCACTTTCTTTGCATTTCCTCAAACCGACTCTCCACGGGCTAAGCCAAATGCTGTAGCTGCAGTTAAAGAAAGAGCACCTGGAAAAGTTCAGTATGCTGCATCTGCAGTGATAAGAGGTTCCTACGATGGTTCCGGTGTTGCAGGTAAGGCTTCTAATGCGGTGACATCTGAGCAGATGAACAACCTGATATCTAACCTGAACTTGCTAGAACAAGTCGGTGACATGAGTCGGATATTTACTCGTAGTCAAAGATTAAATAGTGAAGCCATAATTGACTTTGTTAAAGCCCTATGCAAAGTTTCCATGGATGAGTTACGTTCTCCATCTGATCCACGGGTCTTCAGCCTAACAAAGATTGTGGAAATCGCGTAAGGATTAGTTGTTTCTTTACTATATCTATTGTGTTTGGTCAAACTCTCTTATTTATATACTCTGTTGGATGTAATGGCAGGCACTATAACATGAACCGCATAAGACTTGTCTGGTCGAGCATCTGGCATGTGCTCTCTGATTTTTTTGTGACTATTGGCTGTTCTGATAACCTATCCATTGCAATTTTCGCTATGGATTCTTTGCGGCAGCTATCTATGAAGTTCCTAGAGAGGGAAGAGTTAGCAAATTATAACTTCCAAAATGAATTCATGAAACCTTTTGTTGTCGTCATGCGAAAAAGTGCTGCTGTGGAGATCAGGGAGTTGATTATACGATGTGCCTCACAAATGGTTTTATCTCGTGTTGACAATGTCAAGTCGGGATGGAAGAGTATGTTCATGGTATTTGATCCATCATACGCCCAGTTTACATTAATGTCATTCTGTTGATGACACATCTACTTAAATAAAATTGTTTGGTCTTGCAGATTTTCACGACAGCAGCACACGATTCACATAAAAACATTGTATTCCTGTCTTTTGAAATGGTTGAGAAGATTATCCGAGACTACTTCCCACACATCACAGAAACAGAGACAACCACCTTTACTGACTGTGTCAATTGCCTTGTTGCGTTCACCAATAGTAAATTTGAGAAAGATATCAGTCTCCAAGCCATTTCTTTCCTTCAATATTGTGCAAGAAAACTTGCTGAAGGCTCTGTTGGGTCATCATTAAAGAGAAACCCTCCATCTTCTCCTCAGGGAGGAAAGATTGGAAAAGAAGATAGTGGAAAATTTCAAGAGAGTGACGAACACTTATATTCTTGGTTTCCATTGTTAGCCGGTAAGCCATTTTTCACAGTTCTTGTCTTATAGACTTTGCTTCTCAAATTAACGTCCTCAATACCTTGACATTTCCGACTTTCTTTTCCGTGCAGGTTTATCTGAACTCAGTTTTGACCCAAGAGCAGAAATTAGGAAGGTTGCACTGAAAGTCCTGTTTGATACTCTGCGGAATCATGGTGACCATTTCAGTCTGTCGTTATGGGAACGGGTTTTTGAGTCTGTTCTGTTTCGGATATTTGATTATGTTCGTCACGATGTTGACCCATCTGGTGAGGATTGGACAGCTCAGGGAGGGTACAGTGGTGAAGGCGACCAAGAGTCTTGGCTTTATGAGACGTGCTCGTTAGCTCTACAACTAGTTGTAGACCTCTTTGTGAATTTCTACAAAACAGTTAACCCTCTTCTTAAGAAAGTACTAATGTTATTCGTAAGCTTGATAAAACGTCCTCACCAAAGTCTTGCTGGTGCGGGTATTGCTGCGCTTGTACGTCTGATGAGAGATGTGGGTCATCAGTTCTCAGACGAACAATGGCTCGAGGTTGTGTTATGTATCAAAGAAGCAGCAGTTGCTACATCCCCAGACTTTTCATATGTTACCAGTGAAGATACGACGGAAGAGGTAAGCAATGAGGACGAAACAAATAATGATTCTAACGATGCACTGAGAAGAAGAAACAGGCAGCTTCATGCTATCATTGCAGATGCCAAATCCAAAGCTTCAGTTCAGATTTTTGTGATTCAGGTCAGTCAAGTCTCAATCTGTTTGGTGATGAAGCATGCATGTTTTTTCTTCGCACATAATACATATAATCAATCTTATGAGTGTATGTGCATGTCCGGTGCACTTGCTATCTTTAAATGCAGGCGGTGTCAGATATCTACAACTTATACCGTACGTCTCTCACAGCCAACCACATATTGATGCTCTTTGACGCAATGCACGGTATCGCGGAAAACGCTCACAAAATCAACGCCGATTCACACTTACGTTCCAAGCTACAGGAGCTTGGGTCGTCACCTGAATCCCAAGAAGCTCCTCTACTGCGCCTGGAGAACGAGTCTTTCCAAATATGTATGACCTTCCTAGATTACCTTATATCAGACCAACCTGTAGGTTACGACGAGGCAGAAATAGAAACCCACCTCATAAGCCTATGCAGAGAGGTGTTAGAGTTCTACATAGATATATCATGTTCAAAAGAACTGTCCTCTAGATGGGTAGTTCCAACAGGGTCGGGAAAAAGGAAGGAGCTAATCGCACGAGCTCCGCTAGTGGTGGCTGCGATTCAGACACTGGGAAACATGGGGGAGTCACTGTTTAAGAAGAACTTGCCAGAGTTGTTTCCATTGATAGCGACGTTGATAAGCTGTGAACATGGATCAGGGGAGGTACAAGTAGCTCTTAGTGATATGCTTCAAACATCAATGGGACCTCTTCTCCTCCGCTCTTCTTGCTGCTAGTATCTCTCTTTTCTATCTCTGTAAGATTTCTTCATTTTCTATTATAATCTCTCGATTTTCCATCATATTTCTGATTCGTTAGTTTCTTGAGTTTTATCCCAATCACTTTTGCTTTTTCGTTTTCTTACTTCATTTGTTTGGTAGCCATGGGAAGAGAGTAGCCTTAACGAGCTGTTTTTTGTTTGTGTTCGTATATGTAAATTGTAATATTAGACGGTGTGTTGTTGACACATTTGCATAATAAGTTCGAGCAAAGTTTCTTTTATTCTGTGATTGAAAAAATCACATAAGATGATTTGGTGAGAGGAGCTTTTACAATCAAAAGTG
>OVBA01000111.1:0-100788 GCA_900406435.1 Lepidium aucheri | reverse complement strand
TTGTGGATCTCGAGGATAGGGAGATTGGAGGTGAATCCACCGATTCACTTGCCGAGCGAACAATGATCTAACTCCGATCTCTTCTCACATGGCTAGGCTTAATGCTGATCTCTCCCTGATCAAGAGAGATCTGATTTGGGCCGTGACCTAAGGCTAGCACCAAAGGAATCAGAGACCAAGTGCCATGTGAGTGATGGTTTGATCCACCGAGGAGAGATCTAGTATGTGGGTCGACTATTATATGTATTGGGCTGAACTTTAAGCTTCTGATTTGGTATGATCGTGGCTAGTGCCGTAATGGATCAACCGCATTGGTTAGGGATCTTCACCATGAGAATGGGTTGATCTAGGCTTGTCCAGGTCTAGGGATCGCTCAATATTGCTCGACGAGGTTGGATCGGCGAGCTTACCGCCGATTAAACCCTCCCTATCCTTTAGATCTATGCTTTTAACCTTATTTTCATCTATTGCAATTATATCACTCTGTTTTTGATGCATTTCTCTGATTTGAATTCTTAGATTCTATTTTTATTATGTCTTTTAGTCTATTTTGTCCTATTATCTAGATTGCAAGCTCATTTGATGTATAGCCTATCTTTGTGACAGATTGATAGGTTGCTTGAGCTAAGACCTAGTAGTAGATAGATTGATTATAAGCAATTTCTGAGTATTGGTTCGACAAACCCACCTACTTACCCTATGCTTAGATGATTCTATCTTAAGGACTCAAAAACCCTTTTATCAAGACCGCACATCCCTTAATTTGCCCGATTTGCTCATTATTGTCTAACGGCTAGTTTTCTTAAGTTCTTGATTTCTTTCTTGTTTTAGACCTTTAGGAATGTGTGTAAGTGGTTTATATAAAGCTCTGTCGTGTCTCATTTGTTAGAAACCTTTCAATCCAGAATTAATCAAAGTATTTTCATTTTCTTTCAAAGTGTGTTTCTTTGAAGAATTGTTCTTGTTCTTTAGGATAGAGCATGCGATTCACTTCTATTCTCTAGAGGCCACGAGTTGAGATTGTTTTTGATATTCACGCAATCTTGTTCGTCAATTGAGTGAGTCAATTAACCCGCAGATTGAGAGAGTCAATCAACCTCCATCACCTTCCATCTCGACATCACTCCCACTTCTACAACAAAGCCTGTAAAATCTAGATTATCTTGTGAACATAAGTTTGGTGTGATTCAAATCTTACATTATTTGCTATTAGAGCTAAAAGCTCCTATCAAACCCATGTTTTTGTTCATCCAACCCTTATCACCTTTTTAAATTTTTCTTTTTGTTTTGCTTTAATAATCGAAAAACAATAAAAAGTTTATTTCAGTCTGTTTTGTTTGAATTTTATAAAAATCCATTAAAAGCCATAAAAAACTAGTTCTTTTTGCTATTGTTAGTTTAAACCCCATAAAATTCATAAAAGTTGTTTCTTTAACTTTTAGAAGTCGTTTGCTATTTTAGTTGTTAAAAAGAAAACCAAAAACAAATTATGTTTCTGTTTTGCTCTTTGATTGTTTCCTTGTTTTGAAAATGAAAAGAAAATAAAAAAATTTTGTTCTTGCTTTTGTTATTCTTTTGTTTACTTGTTAGTACATTAATTCATTTATTTTGTTTACTTTTGATTTTTTCAAGTACTTTCAATGGCTTACTATGTGGAAAAAGTGGAATTATACTCGAATGAGTCCAATTGGAGTCTTGAAGAATAACAATCCATGGATAACAACCATGAGGGACGTGGAGACCATTGTCTTGAGGATCAATATGAGTCTGAATATGAAAAGAATCCTCACGGAGATGAGATTGAACGAGAGCCACCGGACCATCATCAAAGCTACACCAACAAGTGCCAAACCAAGCAATGGTGTAACGAAACTGAATCTAAATTCAGTTATGAGGATGAACCTGAAAGTGATGTGGAATTTTATCACTAAAAATCATCCTAACCGTGATGTAAAGCCCACAATCATGGAGTTTTATTACCTAGAGTGCAAGGCTATACCAACTACACAAGACGTCCTAAACTACATATCGGTGTAAGTCATAACTTTTATAATTATGGTCCTAATCTTCCATCTTTTTCAGGAATAGAAGATTATCTACAATGGGAATATGATATGGAAGAATATTTTTGGAAATACAAGACTCTTGAGAAGGAAAAGCTATCATGTGCCTTAAACATCTTACGTTGAGAAGCATTGAAATGGTGGAGGAAAGAGGCAAATGAACGGAGGCACTACAAGGAGCCTAGAATCAGAACGTGGGGAGAATTAAAATGAATTATGTATGAGGATCATTCAGTAAAAAGGTTGAGAAAACATAGTCAATCCACTTACCAAGCAAACAAAGCAAGCCGAGACAATTTCACACCTAAAATTGTGCAACTTGTGAACAACACCAAAACAAAGGACCAAGGTAAGTGTTTATCCTCTAAAGTCCCTTAGAACTAATGTGTTATAGGTGTAAAAATCAGGGACACATAGCCAAGTTTTGTCCAACGTGGAAGAACTTAATCCAAAAGGACAAAGTCGTAAGTCGTATGCCACAAACCGTTGCACAACCACCAATAGATTACTCCAAGGAAAGTACACTTGACCTTATGAAGCATTTGAATGATGATTTTGATAAGTTAAAGCACTTGAGCTTGGAATATATGAAACGAGAAGATGCTCAAAAGAATGAGAAGAGACCTACAAACGAATCACAAGCTCTAGTGCAACGTAATTCCTCTAATCCTTCAAATTCAGAAGACATGGTATGTTATAGGTGTAGAGGTCATTTTGCTGCGAAATGCTCAATTAGGGAGGTGGATAAAATTTCATCACTAGAGCTGAAAATGGACTCACCAAAATCTAGTAGGAGTCTACATAATTTCGATTTGAAATCTTCTACTTCTAGTATAATGCATTTTCCTTTGCTTAAGGATATTGAGACAGGTATAAAAGCTACGAAGGAGGAAGAAACACCAAAAACACATTACAAATAAAAGAAGAACCACAAGATATCAACCATCATGTGTTAGTTGGAAGAAAATATGTGGAGACTAAAGACACAAAACCGAGAGAAATTGTGAAACCATTCAAGCAAGGTGTTCTTGAACCAGCTCCAATAAAGCTGTCAAAGGAGGATGATTATTGTATCCTAAGGAGTATTCTGCTCAAGGAGAACCCACCAGATTTTTTAACACGTTCTCAAGCAATTCACTACCAAGGTAAGACTCTTAACTCTCAAAACCAAATGACTCCTAACTTACTTTCTCTTAGTGTAGATAAATCAGTTTTGAGGATAAAACATTTTGAAGAGAGAGGGTATGATGCGGACAGCAAGTCATCATCAACCATGGAGCATGGAAGCATGCGGCTGAGGAGAGCAATGGAGACCAGCAAGCTGATTTCAGCTCAAATGGAGGTCAAGCTCACAAGTTCCAGCTCAACAAAAGCTTAGAGAACGCACCTAACCCATATTGAAGATTCCTCGAAGAAGAAACAGTTCAAAAGGAGTTCATATGAAGAAGATATTGAAGATACAGCTTGGAACATCTTCAATAGATCCGGTGGAGACATACGATCACTAGTCGATTCATTCCAGCCAAAGAACAACGAATTAAGAAACCAGACAAAATGTTTTAGAAACTTCACTCACCATAGAACAGAGGAAAATTGGATTTGTGCCAAAACTCGCTATGATTTCAATATAATTCAACTACAAAATTTGGCTGAACCGGAATCATCCCGAAATGACATGCGGGCGGTTATTGGAGATTTCTCACCGAACCAGGATGAATTAAGCTACAAACCGACTTGTTATGAAATCTTAATTCATAAAAAGATTGGGGAAAATTGGATTCACATCGAAGGATGCTACACTTCCCTTAGTTTGAAGCTCATGGATTCAATCAGCTACAAGCAAGACTTTTGAAACAAGGAGAGACATCAAAGCATTCATGAGACGCATCAAACCATTCAGAGGTGTCAGCTACTATCTTACCATGCACCAGCAGCCACAAGATCAGGCGGATCCTCTTGTTTGTATGCTTACCATATTCCAATGCATTAACATTTGGTGCTATTAATCACCAACGGCTCTGTCACCAAGAATTCTGAAATTTGGAAAACTTCAATGACGACCAGAATGTTCCATAGAAGCTCACCTATCCCTTAAAACCAACCAGATACAATGGAGACCACATATCCCTTATTTTGTCTGATTTGCTCATTATTGTCCAACGACTAGTTTTCTTAAGTTCTTGATTTCTTTTCTTGTTTTAGTCCTTTAGGATTGTGTGTAGAGCTCTGTATAGAGCTCCATCCAATCTTATTTGTAAGACACCTTTCAATCCATAATTAATCAAAGTATTTTTGTTTTCTTTCAAAGTGTGTTTCTTTGAAGAATTGTTCTTGTTCTTTGGGATAGAGTGTGCGATTCACTTCTATTCTCTAGAGGTCATCAATTGAGATTGTTTGAGAGATTCAGGCAACCTTGTTCGTCGATTGAGTGAGTCAATTAATCTACAGATTGAGAGAGTCAATCAACCTCCACCACCTTTCATCTTGGCATCACTCCCACTTCCGCAACAAAGCCTGTAAACTCTGGATTATCTTGTGAACATAAGTTTGGTGTGATTCCAATCTTACATCAAGTAAAAATTTGGAGAACCCACAAGACCAAGTTTATCCTCCTAAACCACCTCAAGGACAACAATACCAACAAAAGGACTATGTGAGCCAAGGACAAGGTGGTAATCAACAAAACTATGTCAAACAACCTTACCAAGGGAACAATCAGCAAGCCCGTCAACCCAAGAGCTCCGCCCCTCCATCTCAAGACTATGAGGTCAAGAGCATGCTAGCCCAACTCGTGGATCTACACGAAAAAGGTCAAGTGGACATCAACTAGAAATTTGATGAACTAAATGCCAAAATGGACAATGGGTACAATGAGCTTCAAGGCTGGATTAATGGCAAAGCTTCTCAATTTAAATCTCTCAAAAACCAAATGGCACAAGTGGCTTCTGAAAGACAAAAACCTTCAGGAAAACTTCCAAGAAAACCTGAGCAAAACCCGAGAGAGTCATGCAATGTCATCATTGATGATAAAGAGAAAGAAAGGGCTATTAAAGATATTGCAAGACTGCTGCGTGGTTTGCTTGGGAAGAAGAAGTTTGAGCAGAAATTCAGTGTCAAAAACACCAAGGTCAAGAAAGAAGAGCCTTAGTTTGGTAAGGAGATTTTGATCGACAATGGAGATGGGTACATCAAACTTGCCATTACAGTTACTAAGGAAGAGTTTGCAGTAGCTGAAGTAAACAAGAGAGTAGAGGAGCTAAGGAAATGGATTATGAGATCAGTAGAGAATGCGCAGGTGGTGATTGAACCAAATAAGATCTTAGGTGTTGAAAACCAACTCCCCAAGAAAAAAACGGGAAAACAAAGGGAGCTGACTCCACCAAATCAGATGATGAGTCTAGCCCCTATGCTCCTCCACTTATTTATCCGGGAAGGTTTCTCACCAAAGCACAAAAGAGAGTGCTTTCTCACTTCAAAAATCACATGACTGAGATAGGTGTTTCTCTACCAAAGATGGAGAGACTTTACAGTGTTCCTGAGCAAGTTTGGATCTTGAAGGCAAGTTTAGCTAACAAGGACACTGCAAAATCCGACCTTGATCCCGCACCTCCAAAGCTTAAGATCTTGTCTAAGAAAGGTGATTAGGGTACATTTGTACTAGGCAAGATGAACTGCTGAATTTTGATGATGCCTTGTGTTACTCCAGTGTGAGTGTTAACGTTTTATCATATGAGGTTGTGAAGCTGCTAGGGACTGAGAACATGAAGGAAACTTCATCAATGATCTCATTTGGAGATGCCTCGTCTAAGGTACCAGTCAGGAAGCTGGTATACCGCCCTCTGAAAATAGGGCAGTGCACTTTTTCTTATTGACTTTACGGTTGTTGCAAGGAAGCTAACTGCAAGGTTTCACTGATTCTGGGTAGGCCCTTCCTTAGTACTCTGAGGGCTAAGATTGAATTTCTCAATAAGAAGGCTATGCTAGAAAGGTGAGTAGAGCCACCAAATATCTGATCCAAAAGCCGAGGAAAAACTTATGCGAAATGATTAGTTATGTTGGAAACAACATTGGTGATTCTTCTAACTTCCCGATGATGAAAGACCCGGATGCCAGAACATCCAAGAAGGGTCCAACATAGTGACAAACACCTCAACAAAGTCAAGCTAGCGACTTTAAACAAGCGCATTTGGGAGGCATTCTCATGTTATCATTGTACATATCATTTAATGTTTTCGCTTCACAATTTGATTTTCTTTGTTTTGGTTTGTGTTTAGTGTTTTATGGTGCAGGATAATAAACTTAAAATGAAGAAGAATTCAGTATAGGAAGAAAATAAGGTAAATAATGGGTGAGAGAGCCCAAAGATGTGGAAGAGAGGAGTTGCCCGAAGGTGAGAATTGACCAAAACCGCATGGGAATTTGCCAATCTAAGAGAGGCTTTTTCCGATCTATGGAAATGATCGACAAATCTCATGATGGGATCAATCGATTCGTAAAGAGCTTCGGCTGAAGTGGAATAAGCTGCGGCTGAAGCCATCGGACCATTCGGATCGTAAATCGCTTTGGTCGATCCGACCAAGCATCGGCTGATCCTGATTTGGCTTTTGTTGATCTGACTTATTGGAGGTGTGTGAGGCCTCTTTCCTTCTCCTTCCTTAAGACCACAAAGACATCTCTCTCACCCCATTCTCTTATCCACTCTCATTTGTTCCCCACAAAGCAACAAGATCTCTCATTTCTCTTTCTCACAAGTTTGAATTTTATAATCTATTCCCCACCACTCTTAGTTTATTTTATTCAAGTTTCACCAACACTTTAGCATCTTCATTCAAAAATCAAGGTATGTGCTTCTAGAACCTTTATTTCCATGGAAGTCTAAGAACTTCAATTTGGGGTTTTTTCATGGAATGAAATTTTTCGTGATTATGCTTGCATTTTGATAGGATTAGCTTGGGTAAATTGAATTGAGCTTAGATTGCAAGATCTGTGGAGAAAAGTTATATTTTTGAGAAGTTAGGGTTTAAGACATGAATAGTGACAAAAATGAATATGTTGCTTGAGAGTGGAGTTGAACTAAATTGATTCATGCTTATTTTGAACCTCCTATATGCCGTGATTGAGCCTAAGCGTGTAGTGCACAAATGACTCTCTCCCTTTACCTCTAGAGAATTTTCTTGAAATGTACAAGGATTGTAAAGTACTTTGTTCATCTTAAATTCTCATAGCACCTTATTTGTCATTGGATTTGTTTGCCTTGTTTTCCATATGAATTTAAGTTAGTGTTGATACATTGGATGATAAGTTTTGAAACTCCTTTTTATCTTTTTGTAAGCACTGATTCTCACGCATCTTGGAAAAATAGCAAGCATTGTGGTGCATTATAAGTTGTCATGGGCTTCATTATGCTTAAGTTTTGAGAAAAGAAAAATGTTTTACATGGTGCAGTTTGATTGCAATCTTGCTCTCGATACTTAGCCTGAATTAAAAAAAAATTCTTGGCAATTATAGGAGAATTATGTTCCCAATAAGCTCAGAACGTAGGATGCTATCCGCAATGAGACGACGCTGATGAGGATAACTCGGAACTCATTACCAACGTACACATGTGGTTAAACTATGCGACCCACTTTTCAACTACATGGGGTTGGAGAAAGACGTCGATTTAATCCTGGCTGGAATAAGGTTAGCCGGGTTCTACCGGCCACACTTTGACATGTGTCGAGAGCAGGTACAATACTTCTTTCAAACAGTCCGGTTGGTGTACAATGACTCGGAATGGTCGAACAGATGCGTCATATTTGGGTAAAATCACAACCTTTTCTGAGTTACAATTACCAACCTTTGTAGCATATTCGCAGTTCCTTTTGGTTTTGACGCGAATTTTGGAGAAAATACCAACATCTTGTACAATTTTGAGTTCTAGAACTGAATAGCCAAGGGGAACCCAAGAGATGGTTTGGACGCAAAAATCATAATAAACCCGTCAATCTGGATCATAGCTACATACTTAGCGGACACATTTTTTTGTCAACCCAACAAACCAGAGGGACACTTATCATACAACGGGTTGTGCCTCTTCTACATGGGTGTATCCAAGATTCTGGTTGATGATGAAGGATACCATTTCTTTCCAAGGCGGATAGGAAAAGATGTCAACTTGGGATGTATTTTTGCACAGACATTGCTGGACATGGCACAACCGCGCCACAAGATCACCGAATATCATTGCTAGCTAGACAGCTTTCTGAAGCAGAAATTCCATGTAGCATAAACGTTTCGACAAATCGCACTATGTTAACTGCAGAATTCTAGAAAAATGCCAAACCCCAGGTTGGCTCTTCTACTTATTCGAAAACCAAGAGGGGAATGATCGATTCATCCTGCTTCCCTGTCCGGAAAGGACTTCACTCCAACAACTCTCTAACTTATACTTTGAAGATTCTGAGGGATCAAAAGAACAAAAAATAACTGATTCTGAACTAGCGGTCAGTAGCCCTTGGAGCTTAGAGACACTGAGTGATGCGTTAGAAGAATAATCTGAAGCGTCTAACGAATGGGACGGTGCTCTTTTTCAAAAAACACGTCGTAACTGACCGAGGTATCCAAACACCTCACTTTTGTATATATGTTCATCGTTTTATTTTCTTTTATGCATATTGTGTCTCCTCTTCTCTCTTGGGATATGTTCTCACTAGGACAGTGAGAAGTAAGTTTGGGGGAGAGGGCATGTACTAACAACGTATTTTTTTTCTTCTTTTTGAGTCTTGCATTGTCCATAGTCATTCATATTTTGCTTTAGCATTTATGAGAATTTTTAAAAAACGTTACAAAAGCATAGCATTTAGTCTCCCTTTCTTTACACATTTGTCTATATGCATCTAGGATTTGCATTTGCATTGGGAACAATGATGATTTTGCGCCACAAAACATGTTGTTTCATTTGTATAGTTGCATCAGAGTTTGCTTGAAAGATAAGGCCGAACCATGCTTTGAATTTTTGATTTTGCACTCGTTCCTTAGCTAAAGCTTGCTTAGACTTGAAATCATTTCTTACCTTAGTAGAACCTAATTTGAATTTGTAATTTTCATGTTATGCATTGAATTTGGATTCACAGGTACATACACATACTTGGGTCCCCTTTCACCTTTGTAGCATAATTGTTGACCCAAGTAGTTGTCTCCCACCATTGGAATGGTTCCGCTACCCAAACCTAACCTTCTTTTTAGCCACTATTATTCGCTGAGCAAGTAAGGACTTCTTTTAGGATAGCTTGGTAGAAAGTGTTAGGTTTGTGTCGACAATAATGGTATCTCATGTAGTCCTAGTTCACGTTTTTGAGCTAGATATGACTAGGTGGGAAACCAAATTATAGAGTTTGAGAACTTGTGTTTGTGCTGAAGTGAATAAATGGGAGAAGAATCGAAAAAAAAATGTTCAAAGGGATTCTTGGGAGAGAAAGGGTACAAATAGATGGATCGAATAAGTCTAGTAAAGGGTTTTGGTAGATTGCAAATGGTTAAGTGGTTTAAGAAAAGAAAAATAAAAAGCCTATTCAGTGTAACCACAGTTTATAACAAAAACCTAACCTGCTAGACAACATTGGTGTTTTAAAACCCCTCTCATTAGATTGGATAAGCAGAAATGATTGAAGAAGAATAGATTTAAAATTTTGAGCATGAAAAAGGAAAAAAGCATTTGAAAAAGGTAGAATAGGATCATATCCTTTGGGATTATTATAAAGGGTATAAAAATCGATAAGAAATACTTGGGTAGATGGGATTCTATTCTTTTATGCATCCATTGGTTCTTACCTTTAGCATTCTCATAAAGCTCATTTTATTTCTTGAGAGATCACATATTTGTATATTGAGTTTCATGACAAGAAGATATCATCTTTTATCTCTTGAATTTACCTTTAGCCAAATGAATCCATTGACTTTGCATAACTAGATCCATGGTTTTGAGTAAGGAATGTTAAAAAGAATGATAGATATGAATTCTTGTCTAGGCTGAGGTTGAGTCGAAATTGGGATGTGATGAGTATGGCTAACTCTTTTCAGTAAGGCTTACTCACTTTGCAGCTAGGTTTTGACTTTCTTTATCAGCTTGTTTTGGCGTTTGACTTTCCGCATAACAACTTCTCCTTTTGATTTTTTCGGTTGTTTGCTAGATGGCAAGCAAAAAGCAAGTCCAACGGAGCTGATATACACTCTAATTTATCACATTCACATGCATCTTTCACATCATTTAGGTTGCATATTAGCTCATTTTAGGATAGATTGCAGTCATTTTGCATCCTTAGAATGTAGGACTAGGTGTTCTCATATTTTGCTTCTTTTTCAGGTGTTTGGAGCTTCGATAAGTGGAATGAGGATGGTGCCGTATTGCATGGAGAAGAAGGATAGAAAGGAAAGGTGGACGAAGGAGGAAAAAGGCCAATGAAGGAAGAAGAACCAAGGCCGAGAAGGAGAAGGAGCTGCTGATCGGTCGATCCACTCTAGGTCACAGGTGATCCGGAACGGGTTTCGACCAATCCACCCTAGATTGTTGTGTTGAAGATTTGGAGAAGAACTTTGTAGGATTTTCTTATTGATTTATGAATCAGCTTGTGTTTCATCTTCCAATCAAAAGTTTCCTCCTAATCCCTTCTCCTTTTATCTTTGCCATTTCAATTGTGTTTATCTATTGTTTTGATTTGTGTTTGAATATGAGTGACTAGGCACATAATGGGTTGAAGTATAGGTAGGTTTAGCGGTTTGATGATAGATTCTTTTTGTTAGGGTTGCTATATCTATAGATCTTCCACTTAAGATACACTTAATGCTAGGTTTAGTCTGATAAGCTAGTATTCCTAAAGGTAGGGATTCATCGCCCAAGAGGTATTTGATGAAATGCTAGAAAGAACCTTTTGTGGGGTTTCCTTCCCTAGCCAGCGAGAGGTGAGTGTTAGGGCAGAAAATGGTATTAGTGAACTAGGTTTTAATGCTTGTCAAGTTATAGGTCGACAAACAAGAGTTTAGTTTCCCTATTTCTTGCAAAGAGGCTGATGCCATGAGAGTGGGTTAGTCTAGATAGAATGAGTTTCATGCCGTAGGATGGTGTTTTGTGTGAGGACCCTTTATTTGCAGATTTATTGTCATCCCATGGATCATATTGCCTAACCTTAGACCCATTGCTTTTATCGATTTATTACTGCTTGTTTTCTTTGCTTTGCTTTCATTTTAGTTGTTAGTATTTTAATTAACCAAAAACCATATCTATAAACTCTAGGTTGAGTTGATTCCTTGTAATGGAACCGTGTTAGTCTAGATTCCTTGTGAATTCAAACCACAAATGCAACCAATGACTAATTATTGACATTTGTTGTATTTATTTAGTTGTGTGCAAAAGCAAGCGATCATTATTCCATAATCTTGGTTTTGATAGTAAGTAGAACCGACAGTTAGTGATTTGTATCAAATTGGTTACTTACTCAATTATAGTGAATGGAAGATCATATGGATTAATTACACCGGAAATGGGCTTACGCTAAGTTTACCATTTATCACCATTCATATTTATCCTCTATACAGAAGTACTGATACACACTATGAAGACAGTGGAGATAGATGGATGTATCACTAGTATGAAAATAACACCATATTGCTCTGTCCAACAATTATTGTTTGCGGATGATAGTTTATTCATGTATCAGTCCACACTAAAAGAAGCTTGTGAGATCCTTTGATGTCTTAAACTGTATGGGGATGCAACAGGTCAATAAATCAATTTTCAGAAGTCAGCTATCACATTTGGTGAGAAACTTGATCCGATAATGAAACACGTGATTTTCCTTCGTATGGGTATTACTCAAGAGGGTGGAGCTGGTAAATACTTAGGTATTCCAAAGTTTTTTAGCAGTTCCAAGAGTGAACTATATATTATCATACATCACTGAACGATTGAAAGCTAGAGTTAGTGGTTATTTTTCAAAGACATTACCATTAGGAGGAAAGGAGATTCTCATAATATTTGTGGCTTCTTCTCTTCGGGTATATGCCATGTCGTGCTGTAAACGTACTAAGTTTCACTGTACACAAATTTACTAGTGCCATTACCAAGTTCTGGTGGAACAATTGTAATGAGAAGTAGAAAATGCACTAGGTTTTGTGGGAAAAGTTATGTCAATCTAAGCAAATATGGTGGTCTTGGCTTTCGAGATGTGGGAGAGTTTAATCAAAGTTTTATTTCCAAACAAGCATGGAAGCTTCTCATGGAATCAGATTCTTTGATGCTAAACTTTATAAGGGTCACTATTATAATACGAAGAGTTTTCTTGATTCAGGGCAAGGCTCCAGACCAACGTATGCATGGTGGAGTATGAGAAAACATGGAATCTAGGTCGCCTCACTATGTACCATCTGTAAAAGGTCTCCTGAGTCCATGAGTCACGTTTTTTTGAATGTGCTTTGTCATCACAAATATGGGATAAGGTCCAATTAATTAAAATCGATGCAACATGTTCTTCTTCAACTGTTCACTACATAGAGTGTTTTTTTTTGAATCAGTTGGAAGTCAAGTGGAATTATCATAGGTACCGTCAACTTCTTCCTTGGCTTCAATGAAATATCTAGAAAAAGCAGAATGCAAAGCTATTTACAGGAAAGGATGGTGATGTCAATATTCTGATTTGCCCGTTCCATAGGAGAAGAAGAACTCTGACATCATGTGAATGAAAACCAGTCTAGTGCGTTGAAATGGTCAAAACAAATGACGGCTTAGACAGGAAGATGGGTAAAACCTGTTCTTGGAATTCTTAGATATAACTATATCCTGGGTTTACCCAAATTCCTTATGTGGTGCTTTTTGGAGCATTCGAGATCACTTAGGAAAGATGATTTACCATGCGAGAGATGCGATTTTCCCTGATCAAAACCGTGTTTGTGCCGAGTATAAAGGTCTCTTGTGGGTAGTTCAAAGTATTGCTGAGCTAAGATGTGATAATGTAGAATATTGTATTGAGTCAAGTTTGGTAGTGGAAGCAGCATAGAATCCCAGGGATTGGCCTAAATTCAGATTTTTCCTCGACAAGTTAAGAAGACAATGTTAGAGCTTTTCAAACTGGAGTGTTTGTCTATGTGCTGCCAGTGCTAACAAAGTTTCCCGTCGAATAGCTCATAATGTTACGAAAGAAGGTAGATTAAGATCGTATTTGGCTCCGGATCCAATATCATGGTTAAGTGTCCTTAATTGAGGTGGAACGACGATAACTTTTTGGCTTTAGCCGTTGAGGAATCCTTGCTTTGTTTTTTATGGGGTTTTGTCCCTTGTTTTTTTTGTGTTTGGCAAATATTGTTCTTATTATTTCTGCTTAAATAGGATAAAAAGAAATTAAAAAATATCGTGGAATTATAGAAAAAAAAATATTTTTATGCTTAATATAGTATTAAATTATTATTTATTATTATTAACTACTCATAGTATTTTTATTACTTTTATTAAGTTAGTTTGATAAGGAAATCGCCTCCTATCATCTTTGCTAACCAATCCAATTCATCACTAATACGGTATAACAAAAGACGATTATATCGATGAGATACACAAAAATTTCTTGAAAGATATCATAGAAACTTTTCTTATTCATATTTGGAAGGTATGAATAAAATCTATTACGTAACGTTCCTATACATAGTAGTAATGTGTGGTCCATAAGAATTATGATATGTTGACACATATATGTATGACTTATCCATACATTTGATTTGTCATTGACAAATGTCAAATGACTAAATGTCTTTCGCTCTTTGACACCATAATCACTATAACTTGATCTGTTATGTCTTTATCTTCTTTTGTTGTCTTGTGTTGCCTTGTTAAAAAACTTTTATTGAAAAACTTAGTGGGAGATTCATTAGAAGGAAAATAAGAGTACAACGTGGCAAGCCCCCTACATTATCCATTACTCATATTGTATTACGCATTGCCTCGTTAAAAACCTTATCATGGAAAAACCATGTGGGATAAAACCATGACGAGAGAAAAAGACTGTAATCTCATATTCTATCCTAAATGATGAATATGATCTATTCTTCATAAATTTGGTAGTTCAGATATCAGATGTTGTGAACATGCTTCCTGAATATTAAAGTGGGAAGCACTTTTGTAAACAGATCAGCTTCATTATATGTTAAATGAATATACTGGATATCTACTTCTTGATTCTTCTCAAATTCTTGTATATACGAGAAAAATATTGGGGAAATATGTTTTGTTCTCCAGCTCTTGATATAACCCTCTTTAAATTGGATGAGAAAAAAACTATTTTTGAGAATACCATAAGATCACTATTCTATCGTATTTAAAAACATATCTTGTTTGTTTGCAGTTGAGCTTTATGCAGATATAATAAATATCATGGATTTGAAAAACCAACAAAACAATTATTGAGGCTTGTTGCAAGTAGGTTAGTAGCAAAAGTTATATAATATGCAAGACACATAAGTTCAGCAATATTACCTATATGTAGTATTTCATGACTAATTCAATATGAATTTTATGCAATATCCATCTAGGATCCTATGGGATAACATCATTTTTATTAGATATTTAATTTCTGATAACTCTTTTGGAGTTGTGACTGAATACGATTCCCAGGAACATAATGTTGATGTTATAAATCCTTCAAGGATTATATAACAATATATAAGCACAATTCAAGTCATTTATGGACTCCTACACATTATGAATTCGTTTTTACCATATACTATCTTTATATAAATATACTTGATTACCTTTTCTATTGTTTTGCCAATAATTATCTCTCTACACTCGTCTACATAGCGGAGACTCATGATCCTCATTTATTTTATCATATTGCACGCAATCTTATTTATTGCCGACAATGATTTTGGCTTTGGTTCCACATTTTCCCCTAATGACATGGTTAATCAAGATCTCTTTATCATTCTCAATAATGGTATTCAGGTTCTTGATTGTATTAATCATGTCAATGATCTCTTCTAGAGATTTATCATCTTATAACATGTGGCACACTTGATGCATAGCCGTTCCACATCTCTCTTAAAATGAGGCCAAAAGAAGTGTTCTGCCACAATTTCTAGGGTCTTGTCAACACGAAAGTGGCCTATGAGTCCTCCACCATGAGCACATCTCTCTTTAAATGAGGCCAGAAGAAGTGTTCTGTCACAATTTCTAGGGTCTTGTCAACACCAAATTGGCCTATGAGTCCTCCACTATGAGCTTCTCGAAGAATAAGCTCTCGGATTGATCCTTGCAATACACACAACTTTTTCTCTCAGAACAAATACCCTTCATGAATATAGTAAGATCCAAACGCTCCTTTGGAACAAGCATAGTATGTTTCTCCAAAGTCTGGATTCTCCTTGTAATGGTCTTTGATATGCTCGAAGCCTAGAACCTTGGCATCCATGATGGTGATAAGATTTTGCTGCCGGGACAATGCATCCGCTACCACATTCTTCTTTCCTTTCTTGTACTTGGTGATGTAGGGAAATGTCTCCACGAATTCCAACCATCTAGCATGTCTCTTCTTGAGATTTTCCTGACCTCTCAAGTGCTTGAGAGTCTCATGATCAGTGTGAACTATGAACTGCTTGGGTAGAAGGTACTGTTGCCAAACTTCCAATGCTTGGACCAATGCGTATAGCTCCTTGTCGTAGGTTGAATAGTTGAGGTTTTCTCCATTTAACTTCTCACTATAGTAAGCTATAGGTCTTTTATCTTGCGTCAATACAGCTCCAATTCCCAATCCCGACGCATCACACGCCACTTCAAACGTCTTATCAAAGTTGGGTAAAGCTAATACCAGAGCCTTGGTGAGGTGTGACTTCAACTCAGAGAAAGCTTTCTCTTGTGGCTCTCCCCATCAGAACATCCTTCTTGATCAAGCCAGTAAGTGGTGCAGCTATTGTACTAAAGTCCTTAACAAAGCGTCGACAAAAACTGGCCAAAACATGAAAACTCCTCACATGACCGATCGATGTAAGTGTTGGCCATTCTTCAATTGCTTTGATATTTTCTTGATCCACACAAATTTCCTGTGAACTTACAACAAATCCTAAAAACACAAGATCATTAGTGCAGAAGGTGCACTTCTTAAGGTTTGCATAGAGACTCTTTTGTCGAAGAGTCTCTAGTACTTGCTTAAGGTGCATTAGATGATCCGATAAACAAGATCTATAAATTAAAATATCATCAAAGTATACCACAACAAACTTAAAGATGTGAGCCCTTAGAACTTGGTTCATGAGTCTCATGAAAGTGCTTGGTCCGTTGGTGAGATCAAACAGCATCACAAGCCACTCATATAACCCTTGTTTTGTCTTGTAAACGGTTTTCCACTCGTTGCCTTCTTTCATGCAGACTTGGTGATAGTCACACTTGAGATCTTTCTTGGAGAAGATAGTAGCTCCATGAAGTTCATCTAACATGTCGTCTAAGTGTGGAATGGGATGGCAATACTTGATGGTGATGTTTTTTATCGCACGACAATTTATGCACATTCTCCATGTTCCATCTTTCTTGGGAACTAGTAAGACCGGAACTACACATGGACTTAGACTCTCACTAATGTACCCTTTGTCCAAAAGATCTTGGACTTGGTGTTCTAGCTCATTCGCTTCTTGCGGGTTGATGCGGTAAGACACACGGTTGTGTAGCGCAAAGGCGGGCATAAAGTCGATTTGATAAACTATTCCCCGGATTGGTGGTAAACCTGATGGTGTTTCTTCTGGAAACACGTCCTTGAATTGCTCGAAGAGCTTACGGATCTTTGGAGGAAGTTCTACACATGACATTTCTAAACACACATTCTCTTTGAAGAGCATTAGTAGAACGAGTTGCTTGGAACATAAGATCTTTTCAATCACACTTGGAGTCACAAAAAGAGAAGGTTTACTTGCCTTAGTGGGCTGACTCATGTTCACTTGGAGATCATGTACTTGAGCGGGTGTTAGAGGTGCTAAGCTATACTTGCGTTTATCATGAATAAACCAATATAAGTTGGTGTGGCCGTTGTGAGTGGATTCTTTATCGAACTGTCACGGCCTGCCGACTTGCATTGGTGCTACGTCACATAACGCTTGGTCTTGGTACGTCCTGATGCTGAAAGGAACAGTTACTTGTTCCAAAACCTTGATCTTCACTTTGTCGTTAAGCCATCTTAAACGGTATAGTCTTGGATGTTTTGTTGTGTCATGACCTAATTTCTCAACCATAGACTTGCTAGCCACGTTAGTACAAGAACCACTATCAATTATAAGGCTACATACCTTGTTGTGTATAGTGCATCTTGTGTGGAAGATGTTTTTTCTTTGTGCGGTCTCTTCCGGTACGATCATCGAACTAAAGACGCAGCATGCTACAAGAAGATCTCCTATGTCTAGGTAGGTTAATATTTCCTCAGCCTCTCCCACTTCATTAATCTCCATCTCATCTTCATTTTGAGACTCATACTCTCCTCCGGTTGTAACAATCATGGTTCTATGGTTTGGGCAATCTCTAGCCATATGTCCGTGATCTTGACACTTAAAGCACACAATATCACGAGTTCTAGTGGTATTTGAAACCTTACTAACCTCAGGTCATTGTTTCTTAGCTGGTTCTTGATCAGCTCTCTTGGCACGGAAGTCCGACTAAACCGCCTTACCCTTATCTTGTTGTCTAGCGGCGGGTGTGTTCCAAGTGTTGGTGTTCTTGGCGCGGCTTGTCGCGGCTGTTTTCTTCTTGATATGCTGCTCGGCTTGTATGGCAAAGTGCAGCAGCTCACGCAGCTTGTGGTAAGGTTGCCTCTCCATTTTTCGAGCTATCCAATCTTGAAGACCATCCAAAATTGGGCCATGAGATTCTCCTCGGATTCCTTGGTCTCCAAGCGGTTCTTCAAGGTCTCGAACTCCTCAAAGTATTCCTCCACGGACCTATTTCCCTGCACCAACTTACAAAACCTTTTCTGTAAGTCCCTTGAATTTCATTTCTTCCTAAGTGATGACTTGGGTGTAGCGTGACGCCTTCGCTAGGCTATGTCGTGATCCCACCACGACAAGGCGTTGTCTGTGAGTTGAACCGCAGCAAAGCTTACCCTCTTGTGATTAGCATAGTTATAGCACTCAAAAATGTACTCCATTCTTTTCTCCCAATCGATATAGGCTTTTGGATCAACCTTACCAGCAAAGGTGGGAGTGGTAAGCTTTGGGTCGATGTTGTTGCGAACCGGGTCATCCCGCTTGCGTCCATGGTGTTGTGGATCTCTTCCATGTACGGTGTGGTTCCTTGGTGGAGGATCATCCAGATCCCGGTCGAGCTCTTCCTCACGATACGCATTGGTCTCATCATTCCGCATGTGTATGGGCGCATGGGTGTTTCCTGATATTGGCTCCAAGCGATCTATGCGTGTGTTGATGGCTTGAATTTGAACTTGGATTTGAGGCAATGTCTCGTCTAGTGTGGGTGTAGCCTCTTGATTATCTCCCATCGATGCTACAGAAAAAAAAATGTATTAAGCATTTTTTTTGTAAGGAACAAGAAATGGAAACTACAAATATGGAAAGAACACAAAAGAAAAACCCTAAACAATTTGTAGGATCTAGCAGGAGTTTTCTTCGTCTTTCTCAAATCAAAATAAGGACCCTAGCTGACAAAAACGAGATGATAACTTAAACCAATTCAAGCAATGGTTCGGACAACTCGAAATTCGAAATCTAGCAACCTAGGCGACAATGGCGAAAGTATTCAACGATAAGCAAACAAAAATAAATAGAGCAAGGATAGATACAACCTTCTAGGAAACCTTTGGCTCTGATACCAAAATGATATAAGCCTCAAGGTGCTTCTCTAAGGTTGTTGGGAATGATTCCTTCGTCAAAGGGAAACGAGAGTACTTCCTTTACGAAGGTAGCAAGCTTAGCAGAAAGTGATGGGATGAGGAGCGATCCACAAGAAGGATGGTAGGCTTCTTGATACACTCGAACACCTCTTGATCAAGGGGAATCCTCTCAGTATCCAAGACGTGTGCTTGAAGCTTTAGACAAGCGGCTAAGGCTTTCTTTAGCTAGGTTTTAAGAAAAATGTTCGTCTCTTTATTGATAATCAAAAGTAAAACATTACACGGATGCAAGGGGACCTTATAAATGATCCTATCATCTAGCCCTAAGGCTGACTCATCTTAAAAGAAAAGCAAAGAAAAATGGGTCGCAGCCTATTAACAAAACAAGAAACAAAAGCAACAAAACTGTAGTTCAATTCGTGGCCTTGCTTCACAAATTGAAGACTCGGTCCACTTTATTAATAAAAGGCCTAAAGGACTCTAAGACTCTCTATCCTAATGAGCTGGAGCTGATGGGCTTGATGGATCTGCAAGGACATGTAAATGAATTATAAATTGTACCTTATCTTGTCTTAGAAGAGGCCATGAATGATTTGTTTAATTTGGTACAATCCATGAGTGTTCTTGAGATTCTTCGACTTGATCTTGCAGCCTTTGTTGCTCTCTTTGAATGTTAGCTTGGTCCATGATCTTGTAGCCTTTGTCTTGTGCCATTCTTTTTCCGATCTTAGTTCGGTCCATTGGCGAGTCTTCTCCTCTGCCATTTGACAATGCATTTGTAACTACTTCATCGAGCACCTTCCTTAGCTTCTTAGATCTTTCTAGTCATTGGGAGGTCTGGTATGATGACCACATCAGTCATGGTTAGATCGTGGAAGATGCTTGGTCAACGGATGAACAACGTTTGCATCCGTTGAGACTTTGTTATCTTTACATCTCTTCTATTAATAATATCACAAATGAGGTGATATCGTCTTTCTATGTGCTTGAATTTCTAGTGAGATATAAGTTCTTTTGCTTAATCGATGGCTTCATTGTTATCACAATAAATATTAATCGGATAAGAGATACTAGGAACCATACCTTGTTCATAAATGAACTTTTTAATCCATATATCTTCTTTTGATGCTTCAAAAGCAGAAATGTATTCAACTTCATTTGTAGAGTCTGTAATAATACTTTGCTTGGAACTTTTCCAACTCAGTACGTCTCCATTAAGACAAAATATGAATCCAAATTATGATCGAAAATCATATTAGTCCGTTTGAAAACTAGCATTGGTGTAACCACTCACAAAAAGCTCATTATATCTTTTATAAACCTATAATTGATCTTTAGTGTATCTTAAATACTCAAGGATGTTCTTTACTGCAGTCTAGTGACTCTTACATGGATCTTGTTGATAGTTACTCATCATGCTTAAAGCACATGCAACATCTGGACAAGTATAGAGCATGGCGTACATGATAACTCATATAGTATAAGCTTAAGAGATCCTACTCATGCGCTTTCTCTCATCATGTGTTGAAAGACAATGCGCTTTGATGAGAGTTACGCCATGAGACATTGGTAGAAAATCATGCATATTACACATGTGCAAGACTTTATCTTTATAAGTATCTTGACATAGTCTAATAAGCTTGTTTAGTCTATCTCTATAGATTCTTAATCCAACAATATAAGAGGTTTCTCTCATGTCTTTCATTAAGAAAGTACTTTCTAGCCAAGTCTTCACAGACTAAAGCAAAGGAATTTCATTTCCAATGAGTAGTATGTCATCTACATACAACACTAAGAAAACAATTGTGCTCCCACTAGCCTTCCTATAGACGCACATTGTTCTTCGTTTCTAATAAAATCAAACGCTTGGATAGCTTCATTGAAGTGAAGATTACAACTCGTAGATGCTTGCTTCAAGCCGTAAATTGAGCGTTGAAGTTTGCATACCTTCCCAACATTTACAGGAGATATGAAACCTTCAGGTTGTCTCATGTACTCATCCTCTTTCATATTTCCATTAAGCAATATTTGTTTTCGCATCCATTTGACAAATCTCATCATCATAATAAGCGGCAGTTGCTAGGAGAATCTGAATGGACTTCAGCATTACGACTGGGTAGTCGGTTTTATCATATTCAAGACCATGGTTCTGCTTGTAACCTTTAGCCATCAATTTAGCTTTATAAATCGGTATATTACCATACATGTCGATTTTCTTCTTGAAAGTCCATGTAAACTCAATGGCTTTAGCAACATCAGGTAAATCCACCAAAGTACATACTTTGCTCACATACATGGAGTCTATTCAGATCCAATAGCTTCTAGCTATTCTTTGGAATCAGGTCCCATCATCGCTTCCTCAAAATACATATGTTCATCACTCTCTATGAGCAATAAATTATGAGCTGTTACTCAAACACCATATCTATTAAGTTCATGATGAATCCTTTTGGACCTATGTACCTCAAGTTCACAGGTCTAGATTCTTCTATAACTTTTCTTAGATTTAGTTGATTCTTTTCTTCATGATTAGGAGAAATCTTATGTGTTACTTGAACTTCTTTGAGTTGTACTTTACCTCCACTGTTTCTCTTATAAAGAAATTCTCTTTCTAGAAAAACACCATTTCAAGCAACAAACACATTATTCAAGAGGGTTGTAGATATAATAACCTTTGGGTTCTTTGGAATAACTTAAAAGTGGCACTTATCAGATTTGGTTCCAACTTTATCAGAAACTATACGTTTAACATAAGCTTCACGATCCCCAATTTTTAGAAGAGACCAGTTTGGAACTTTTCAAGCCTACATCTCATATGGTGTATTTTCAACTGATTATGATGGGTATCTATTGAACGCAAATACAGACGTTTCTACATCGTATCCCCAAAAACACAATGGAAGAACTATATGAATCATCATTGATCAAATTATATCTAACAGATTTTGATTTCTCCTCTCAAATACACCATTCAATTGTGGAGTTGTGGTGAAGTAAGTTGGAAAATAGTTCCACATTCTCTTATATGATCATTTAAAGTTTCGCTCATATATTTTGCACCTCAATCAGATCGAAGTGCTTTAATTTTCTTGCCAAGTTGATTTTGTACTTCATTCTAAAGCTCCTCAAACCTTTCAAAGCATTCAGATTTATGTTTCATCAAATAAACATAACCATATCTACTATAGTTCTCCATAAACGTGATCAAGTACGAGTAGCCTCTAGCATTTTTACTCATTGGTTCACATACATTTGTATGTATAAGTTTAACAAGTCTTTGGCTCTTCCACTATGACCTCTAAAAGGAGTTTTAGTCATTTTTCCTAATAAAAAGACTCACATTTTCAAATGATTCTAAATCAAATGAGTTCAGAAGTCCATCTCTATTAAGCTTTTGAATATGTGTCTCATTTATATGGCCTAAATGACAATACCAAAAGTAAGTTTGATTTATGTCATTTGACTTAAGTCTCTTGTATTAATGTTATAGATCAACACACTTTTGTTTAAACTATACAGTCCATTCTCCAATGAACTACTACCATAAAAGATATCACATGAGCAAAACGAAATTCTTCTAAATCCAAACAATAGCAGAAATAATAGGAATATAGTAAGAAATGGAGCAAGAGTTCCTTATAGCATGAACATAGTAGCAATTATTATGTTCTAGAACCATGCTTGAAAGTAAAGACAAGTGAAATGGTCCTATATCCAATGTAGAAACTCGTGCTCCATTTCCCACATGTAGGTCCACTTGTCCTTTCTTCAATGTTGTATTGTTGCTTAGGCCCTGCATATTTGTACAAATATGAGAACCACAACTGGTACCTAGTACTCAAGAAGTAGAACTAGAAGTAGTAACATTATCTTCTATAACATAAATACATGGATACGATGCACCAAAAGTCTTCTTATTTTTCAGTATTTCCAATACCAATTTTTCTTCCAATACCCAGAACCATTACAGTAATAGCACTTATCAACTTCAGAAGGATGAGGCTCAAACTAAGGAGCTTTGTCACACTTGCTTGGATTCACAATCCAGCTTGCCTTGCCCTTTACTTTGTTTTTGCCTTGTTTCTTAAACTATTTACCCTTTTGCGTCAAAAACAACATGTGGAGTGTCCTTCTAAATGTTGGGCTCAGCAGCTGTGAGCAGTCAATGCAGATCAGAAGTTGTGAGTAGTCAATGCAGCTCACCCAGAGTCTTTTAGGTTGTTCATGTTGTAGTTCATAACAAATTGATCATAACTTGTCGCAACAACTGCAAAATGAGATCAGTAACCAACTCTTGCCTTATCGGGCAATCTAGCTTTGCAAGGTTATCAATATAACACATCGTCTTGATGACATGAGGGCTGACTAGGTCGTTCCCTAACTATTTGGTATCTCTCAGTTCGTGCTTACTCTTGAAACATACCTTTCAGACTTGTTATTATGTCAATTGGTGACTCAATGTTCTCATATTGCTTCTGCAAGTCCGAGTTCATGGTAGCCAACAAAAGAAAACACACATCAACCTTATCATTGACATGATTCTCATAAGCATTTCTCTCTGCATGTGGAGCATTGGTCTTAGGCTTTTCAGAGAGAATCTTTTCAAGGACATAGTCCTTTTTCTCTTGCTTGAGAACAATTTTCAAGTTTTGATACCATTCAAAGAAGTTTGATCCATTCAATATTTCCTTCTCAAGAATATATTGCAATTAAAATGAACTGTGAGGAGTTGATATTGCTGTATACAAGAATAGCAAATGTTAACATGAAGTTTACAAGAATGAGAAATCTCAAAAGTTATGAAAACTCATATTATATTCAAAGCAACATGATCCTCAAAATAAATGTAATGATCCAAGATCCATATTTCACAAGAGTTCAAGCGGGCTTTGGCTTATTGCCTGAATGACTAGCTATTTAGGTGAACAACACCTTGATAATTATATCTAATATAGTTCTTGGTTGTTATGTAACATCTTATGTCTTATCCAATTTTTGCCTCTTAGCCCAAAACTATTTTGAAACCATATTCAAGTAAATCAAGCTTTTCTCATATAAAAACTGTTTCTATCTATCTCATTTATTTAGTTGTAGACTTCTTGCTTAGCAAACTAATTATAGAACAAAACAAGTTTCAAAGGGTTACGAGTAGGAAGGGTTTTTGCCGTGATGCTGGGTAAGGTCCAACTATATCCATCACTCATCGCATGAATGTATATGGCATTACTGAAGCTGTTAACTCTTCAGTTGGGGCGTGGATTAAAGGAGCATGTCGTTGACACATTTTACATTTTCAGCATATTTAATAGTCTTGTGCCATGGTTTGCCAGTAGTATCCAAGGCTTTAGAATTTTTGTGTTAAGGATAGTCCACATAAGTGATTGCCTCTGGCTCCGTCATGTGTTTCTTGCATCCCTTGTCTCGTCTCATCACCATTGATGCAACTAAGTAAAGTACATTCATTCTTCGTCGGTAGAAATTTCCATCGAGTTGTATGTAGTAAGCGTATTTGGCCTTAATTCGCCTTGTTGACCATCTATCTTCAAGGGTTTCACCATCCAAGATGTAATTGCGGATCTCGTATCTCCAACCAATGGAATTTTTGACAGTGTCTTGTTCCAGACTAGTTTCATCAACTTCTTCGGGAATACTAGAAATTACTGACACAACTGGAAAATCTCCTTTTGGCAATTTGATACTTGTCTTGATGGTAATCTCAGTCTTGATGATTCCCCTTTGGATAGGATTAGTTGTCAAAGCTAAAGCTGCCACGGTGTCGACTGAAGTGTTTTTTTCTCATGGGATCTTGTTAATATTGAACTTTAATCCCTTGTCGAGCTCTTTGACGACTTTAGATAGGCTTCCATTCGATCATTCTTGGTGTCGTAACCTCCATTGACCTCATTAACCACAAATTTTGAGTCAGAGAAACATTAAATTTGAATTTCTCCAATTTCTTTGGCAATTCGATTCCGGAGATTAATGCTTCATACTTTGTTTTATTGTTCGGCGATGGAAATGCTAGACGAAACGATTATTCTAGTACTTCTCTGGTCGGGGTTTCCAGGCGGATTCCGACATCTGATATGTGTTGTTAGGCTGATCCATCGATGAATAATTTCCATACTTTACCTTGAGATGTTTTGGCTGGTTCTAACTCTGGTGCCACCTCGATCAATTTGGGACTTAGTGCTAGCTCTAACTTTATATTTGATATCGTACTCGTGCAAGATCATTCAGAGGTGATGGTTGGTCAATACTATGATCGTATGGAATTGAAAGTATGGTCGTAACTTCCTAACCAGGACGACTATGGCAAAAACCAGGTTTTTTGTTGATGGATATCTAGATTCTGCTCCATCAAGGAATTTACTGATATAGAAAATTGGCTGCTGACTTCCTTGATCATCTCGAATTAACACGCTAATCGCTGCTGATGCCAAGACCGCGATGTACAAGTAAAGAGGTTAACCTTTTTCTGGTTTGGACATGATTGGAGGTGTAGACAAGTACTTATTTAAGTCAGTAAATGTGTTTTCACACGTTTTGTCCCATCTGAAATCCTTGTTTCCTTGTAGTAGTTGATAAAAAAGGAGACACTTATCAGTCGATCAAGAGATGAAACGGTTCAATGCGGTGTTAGACTTTGCACTTATTCTTCAAAGAAGGTAATCATGTATAGCTAAGATCTATATTAGATTTTCTTCAATTCCTCTCTTTGTCACTAGGTATCCCAAGAACTCTTTTGAAGTTACTTAGAAAGTATACTTTGTTGGGTTCAACTTCATTTGGTATTTGTTCAAACTTTTGAAGCATCGGGCAAGGTGACAGACATGGTCCTCAATATCTTTAGATTTAACCAGCATGTCGTTAATGTATACTTACATTGTATTACCGAGTTTGTCTGCAAACATTTTGTTTACAAGATGCTGGTATGTTGCCCCGATATTCCTCAATCCAAAGGGCATGACTTTACAGCAGTATGTTCCTCGATTGGTTATGAATAAAGTATTTTCTCGATCTGCATGATGCATTTTTATCTGATTATAACCGCAAAAGGTGTCCATGAACGAGAGAAGTTTATTTTTTGTTGTTTCTTCTACGAGACGATTTATGTGAGGCAGAGGGGAACTATCTTTCAGACAGGCTGTGCTTAAGTCAGTAAAATCTACCGAGACTCACCTCTTGCCATTATTCTTTAGGACTACTACATGATTTGCTAGCCATTTTGGATATTGGACCTTGGTGATTGACCTTGCCTTGGTCAGTCTCTTGACCTTGTCATTCACAGCTTGAGATTGCTCCCGAACCAATTTCCTTATCTTCTAATTAATGGGTTTTTATGTGGCATCACCATTAAGTTTATGGCATGCAATTCTTGGATCCATTCCCGGCATATCTTTAGTCGAACATGCCAAGGTTGTAATGTTGTCTTCTAGCAATTAGATAAGTTGTTTACGGATATCTTTGTTAAGGTTTTCACCGATATCAGCACACTTTGCCAAATCTTTCAAATCGATTTTCACGAGCTCGATGGTTGAGGAACTCATCTTTTACGGCAACTGAGGTTCCAAGATGTCTTTCCCCATTATGGAGCCAATATCATGCAAGTCTTGTTGCAGAGCTTCAACTCGGCGTAAAACTCGTTGTGGACATTTTTTGATCAGTGTGAAGGGTGTAAATTCCTTTATCGGTTGGGATCTTTGCACACTGATGATAACTTGATGAAAAAGTTTTCATCGAGTGTATCTATGGAGTTGCGAGGATGATGTTGTAAATTGGAAGTTAGTCTATTACTAGGAATTGAATCCATCTTACTAATCCTACGACATAAATCAGCAATTTTACCATACCAATAGCATGTATCGTATTTACGTCAAAAGTAATTAACGTTCAATTAACGGGTTTGAGGTTGATGTCTAGGACTGACATTTTATTGAGTGTTAATTTGAAGATCAAATCTAGGAAGCGATGAGTATATGAGCCACGTCGCAATTAGCAACTCTAAGCTGTAATACTAAAGGATCGTTATAGAGGTGGTCAACTCCTTCTGTATCCTCCTTTGTAAAGACAATTTCTAGTTCTATTGGCCAATTACTGTTTTTCCTTCTAGTTGTTTGGAGGATGATGAACTGTGGCTACAAGTTTTTGTTCGTGTTTCTTGATCAGTCAGATTGTATCTTTGCAAGATTGCAATCCTCCCATGACTACTTTCACATAGTCCGTGTTAGGTCTAAGTCGGGAACCGAAATCTTGTTTCTTACTCTCTTTTGTTTTCATGTCTTGACATTTTCCAGATTTTCTGAAACGCGGCTGCGTTATGTTGTTCTGCCTTTTTCCTCTTATGCATTTTGAAAAGTCTCGCGTCTTCGTCAGAGATGCTTACTTCTCCTTTGTTGTATTGTTGAACAAGTGGTTCTTGTAACTATTTACATTTAGATGTCGGTTGCCCGACTCTATTGTGAAAGGCATAATACACACCTCAATTGTATGTATTATTCCAAGATTTTGTGCATGGATTTTTAGCCTTACCTCAGTTTCTCCGATTTCATTGTAACCATTCACCATTTCTTTTATTGAAATGATGTTTCGGTTCATGGTACTCTTCTTTTATTTTCTTTGCTTCAGAATTTTGGATGTCCTCGGAACCTTTGTCAATATATTTTCTTCCTCAACAAACTCTGCATGCCTAGCTGGCCTACATAAAGCATATAACACCGTAAACAAACTATTCATGAAGAGATGTTTTTTTAGTGTCACTTTGCTGATCAATCCAATTCGTAAAGCTTTGATTGTCATGTCATCATTAACTTGTGCTTTTCTCATGATTTTACTGAAATGACCGAGATATAGTTTTAATGTTTTAAAGCACGTAACTCGGCTGCAGACGTGTCTTGGTTGACAAATATCAAATAATGCTTCATGAATCTCTCAGCCAACTGATGATAATTATCAATTGACCTTGACAATAATTTGGTTAACCATCCCAGTGCATCACCGGTAAGGTTCTCAGCGAAGAGTTGGCAGTACGCTGCATCTTGTTAATCTAGAGGATAGTTTGCACGCCCCGCCATGACGTCAAAAGCGCTCATAAATTCCAAAGGATCATTCGTTCTGTCGTACGTGGAGCAACGGAGACTCGGTCCAAGATTAACCAAAATCCTTTTCATTCTTGAAGAGAACAAAATATTAAGGGCCTGAGCTAGAGTCTGATCAATTTTTGGTGTTGTGCTATATGCTTGGTGAAACTTTGATCTCATCTCATTCATCATTCCCAAGACCATTGTATATCCATCATTGTCGGGGTTGGTTGCGGTGTTTTGGCTTTGCCGTTTGCTCGGGTGTCAGTAAGATGGGAACTTGGTGTATCACCAAAGAGGTTTTGTTGTGCACTAGCGAGTACATCTTCACAGCTTCAGATCGAAGGAATAGGTTGATGACTTTTTTCTTGTATTCTGGTTCTCGCCATAATTATGTCGCAACGCTGATGGTACCTCTGATAAAAAGCTTCCATCTATTATAGTAGGTTCTGCATTGCGATTACGATTGACGGAGTCACAGTCAGCGGATCCAGAAGCCATTCTGTGTCACAAGATTCATCCTGATGATTCTCCACCTTTTGAGTCCAGTTTTGATCTTGGTCGAGTTGCTCTGAAGGTAAATCAACAAGTTGCCTGGCGGACAGGTCTTGTTTCCGAACATTGTGGCTTGACTTTCTTCTTTTTTGGTTACCTTTTGCGTAAAGAAATTCTTCTTTGCGGTTCACATAGATGGTGCCAGCTGTTAAGACTGGATCTAGCACAAGAGTTACATCCGACTGATTGATTGAATTAAGGGGATTTGGGTAAGAACTTTGTAAAATAAGGTTGCAGTAAGAATTAGAATGTTGTAATGTTTGTGTGTAAGTTGTGAAAACGTAGTCTCATTGTGGAGACCTCCTATCCTATTTATAGTGTATAAGGTTGGTTACAAGTAGATTGAAAATAAGAAAAATTATATTGTTTGATAAGATTTATCATTATCCTAAAGATCCCCTGGGAGATTCAAAAATATTCCACTATCGTTATGGAATAGTTCCATATCTTTTACAAGTAGATTGACGTAGTCATAGCCAGCGGATCCAAAAGACATTCTGTTTCACAAGATTCGTCTTGATGATTCTCCACCTTTTGAGTCCAGTTTTGAGCTTGGTCGAGTTGCTTTAAAGGCAAATCAACAAGTTGCCCGGCAGACAGGTCTCGTTTCCGAACATTGTGGCTTGACTTTCTTCTTTTTTTGTTACCTTTTGCGTAAAGAAATTCTTCTTTGCGGTTCACATAGATGGTGCCAGCTGTTCAAGCTGGATCTAGCACAAGGGTTACATCCGACTGATTGATTAATTAAGGGGATTTAGGTAAGAACTTCATAAAATAATGTTGCAGTGAGAAATAGAATGTTGTAATGTTTGTGTGTAAGTTGTGAAAACATAGTCTCATTGTGGAGACATTCTCCCCTATTTATAGTGTATAAGGTTGGTTACAAGTAGATTGAAAATGAGAAATATTACATTGTTTGATAAGATTTATCATTATCCTAAAGATCGCCTGAGAGATTCAAAAATATTCCACTATTGTTATGGAATAGTTCCATATCTTTTATTCAATAGAATGCCGACCAAATAACTACATCCCGAGATAGACTAGAATGTCGAGGTGAGCTAATCATTGTTATAATGCCCAGATGGCTAGTCCTATCTTTGATTGCCAGATTATTAGCGAGATAATACTTTATGAGATGACGATTTGATATCATCAAACTTTTTGCTGAGATGGTACCAATATGATGTCGGGAAATCGGGTCTTTCTCTAAATGACTTGAAGATATTTTTTCATACATAAGCCAAGATGAATCAGAAATCCACCTCCAATAGATTGAATAGGCATCAAAAATATCTCATATTTGTTGAGAAATATATTTTAACACAATGTAAATTTATAAGTATATCACATCAAATGTAAAATAAATATAACTAATACATAATGAAATGTATTTTATTGGATTATGAGCAATTAATTTGATTTCAGTCTTATTAAATATATCACATCAAATGTAAAATAAATATAACTAATATATAGTCTTATTTAAATATATCACATCAAAGATACTATTTCGAACCGACGAATTTGAGTTCATTCTTGAAAGAAAAGAGAAAATCAAGCTTAAAGGTTCTTCAGAAGGAAGATAAGAAGTGACTCGAACTTCCAAAAACCAATTTGGCATTCGATTAAAGAGTCAATTTTGATTTGGGATTATCGGAAAATTCAATTGGCCGAATCAACGAGAGTTTTTTCAAAAGTAAACAAAAATTGAAGGTTTAATCAACTACCACCAAAATTCAAGGTTTAATCAACCATTTTCAGAAATTCAAGGTTAAAATTGATATTTTTCCCATGATTGATGCTCAATATATTTTATCCTACTAGGATCTTTAATCTTTCTGGAATTTTTAATCTTATACGGATTTTATGTAATTACATGCACAACTGCAATCTTATTAGGATTCTTAAATTTTTCCCCTTAAGATGATGATATTTCAGTGTCTATCCATCTCGAATTGAATCTTACTACTTGACCAATTACATTTCCAACACTAATTTATGAGCATGTATCAAACCGGGGACCAATGATTTTTTCAATAACCTATTTTGGGTATGTACTATGTATCAAAATCCTTTTGATGTGAGATTTCATAACTTGAGAATTATTTTAAAGAAATAAACTATTATATTTAATGAAATTGATCCAAAAAAATGGTGATTCATTTTTCTTGATAATTTTTTTGTTTTTACTATTTCGAAAATATGTTGTGTAAAAAACTTCTCGTTTTTGATAAAAATTCTCAATAAAATTTTATATCAATACTAAATAAAGATGACTTATACCGGTTATGATATTTATTGGTAAACTTCAAGTTTAATGACATAAAAAAATTTGTGCATGTCTCGATTATGTCCTCTTCTTGAGGATTTTCTCTAAAGGAGTGCTTCATTTTTATGGAAAAAATTTCGCTTTTCTAGAGCATTCTCACATTTTCGGATCTTTTTTTCTCTTCCAGAGCGTTATCTCTTTTCATGTTATATATAGCAACCATTCTCATGTTATATATCTAACAGCCATTCTTATTTTGCTTATTTATCATGTAACAAACTTAATATTCTTTGAACATTTTTATTGTTTCTTTCACTATGGAAATTATTGTGACAAAACTTTCTTACATTTCCACATCCATATTCATATTCATATCCTTCTTGTCCACGACTACGGTCACTACTTTGACCGCGTTCAAATCCATTATAATCATTATAATTGGATGAGCCAATATTCACTTATGGGAATGAAGTTGACTAAGTAGGACGAGATTAATGGTTTAACATCACACATTCTTTGTTTTGAGTGATTTCATAAGATCTATAGGCATTTCTTTTGTTATATATATATATATATATATATATATATATCTTTTAAACCATCATAAATATGGTGGAATTAAAATATCATGGCATTTGTTTTTTCTCATCATAAAATATTTTTGATTTATCGATGGTATTTAGGAGCTCTTTTACTTTTAAAGGCATCATTGTTTCAACTCATCACCTCATATAATTCTATTCTGAAATATAGAGGGCTGTATTCTCAAGTTTAGCCAAATTTGGCATGATTAATCAATAATTTTATCTTCTGAACTTTTATTTTATTTCTTTGATCTTCTAGAATGTTTTCATAAAAATTTCTTGTGGACATTTTTATTTTCTGGAATGTTCAGAAAATCAATCATGGAGACATATTTTACCATATCTATCGGTCCAGGGAAGGCAACACTTAACCATAGAAATAATATATAGGTATAGGGAGCGAATCATCCATATGGTACATCAACCTTATCGGTTGGTTCAGGGAAGATAACACCTATCATCCTGAAAATAATATCTACGTATAGGGAACTCATCATCTATACGGCATGCCGACCATTATAACAATTATTAATTATAAATGGCATTATAACAATATGTAAGTTAAATTTAGATATTAAGCATATATATAGGGAATAAGTCACATATTATTACAATATATAAAATTTAAAATTATATTATTCAAAACAATTGTGTTGATAATATGTAATAAAACTTAATTGACTATGATCGATACAATAAAATCTGATTAGGATACTCAAACTCGTAGAATTTCTAGAGAATTATCACCGAAACTTTTCTTATTGATATTTCAAACGTATGAATGAAATCTATTACATAGCGTTCCTATATATATTAGTGATATGAGTCCATAAGAATTATAATATGTTGACAAATATATATATATATATATGACTAATCTATACATCCGATTTGTCATTAACAAATGTTAAATGACTAAGGCTTTGAATGGTGAATACAACTCAAAAAGTATAGATTATGCAGTTATATGCAGATCATGCACAACATATAAAGTAAAAATAACATTAGATTATTTTGATTTTCTAAACAATTTGTAATATTTTTTCTCATATTTTGTTCATTTTTGGTATATTATTATGATTGTCTTGTATTTTATAACTATTTGTAAATAGTGATCATGTAAATTAATAAAATTTTCCCTCCGTTCTTTATTAGTTGATGTTTTAGAAAAAATGTTTTTTTAGTTGATGTTTTAAGATTTCTACACAAAATTTATTGCACATTTGGTATTTTTGACTTTTCAAATTTTGCAGATTGATTTGTGGTTGGTTAAAATATTTTGGAATTTGTGATAAACTATATATTTTGTTTAGAAAAAATAAAAAAAATAATGATTCCTTAATATGTGTGAAATGCCTAAAACATCAACTATAAAAAACAGAGGGAGTAATAATTAAGTTGGAAAAATATATTTGAATTATTGTATATAAAATAATTGATTATTTTATTTAATTTTCAAAGTTTAGTGAGCATATATGATTATGGATTTTTATAATTAAACAAATTTAAGTGTATATAAAAAGGAAAAAAAGTAAGAAAATTTAGTCGTGAAATTGATTATGAGCTTGATCGCAAATTGCTAATCCATATTGGATTTCCTTTGGGAACCAATTAGTTTTTCTTATTGGTTGGCGAAGTTTTAAAACCGTTATAATAAAACCAAAAGGGAGAATTAGGTAACTATCATAAATACCAAAACTAATTAAGAAACTATCATATAGTTTTTGTATTTAGGTAAATAGCAATGGGCCGTATGATGGAAAAGACAAAACACTCCCTGAAAAAAAATGATTTCCCTAACTTTGGCCCACCATCTCCAACTTGCTCTGTAAGTGAGAGGCAAACTTTAATGGAAGATATGAAGCAGATTTGCTTCTGCAATTGTAAAACGATTAATGACATTATGTTGATTATGCTAAGTGTGTAATGTTGGCAAAAAATCTCAGTCGATTATGTAGTTTAGCCGATATATAAATAATTATCAGTTAAAAGTCTTTGAGAGTTTGAAGCGATGATGGCCACCCTCAAAATTGCAACGAAGAGAGTTTTTTTTGTTTGATTTTTGGAGAAATCATTGAAATTGGAATTGGGGAATTGGATTTTGGAAGCTTTGAGAATCAAAAATTACTATGATAATGACATATTTGATTTGTAGATTATTGCAGATTCTAACTCTTGTGTTTTGGGTTGCAGATAAGCTTTAAACACCTAGGAAGAAGATGAAGATAATTTTACCGATAACTATTAAGATAACCGATAATTATTAATTTATCTTACTCGATAACCGATAACCGATACCGATAAAAAAATTATTTACAGTCAACTTATTCGTTTGCATTAGAAACAAATTCACATGACTTGCTACTTAAGAACCCCAGATTCTAAGCAAAGTACCCTGACATATACATTAGCTGCAAACATATATGTTACCTAGAAATATATATGTTAGCTGCAAAATTATGTAAAAAGGATGTCTAGATAAACAAAGACAAGAGTTTACAAAATAAAGCACGCTTACAACAGTACATGACATATAAATAAGTATAACAGTGGATGGACACAGGTTCTTTTCCACAAACACAGAGAACAATATCTTGCAGTGGTACTCAAGCTTGTCCATCTATTCACACCTTCTGAAATCATCTACAGCATGTGATATACCTTCTCGTCGGTTTCTTCATCGTACCACATCAGGTCTTCTTCTTTGGGACAACATATTCCGGTTATACGATAAACTGGATGTTAACATTTAAATCCGATCGTAACAGTTAACAATATATTTAATCATAACTTTATTATTTTACAAGAACAAGAATGTTTTGCATATAACTTTAAACATTGTTTTCCACTCTAGGAAACTTTTCTGGAGAAATTGATTACGAAGGCGCATATATAAGGAAACACTTAATATAACTAAAAACACTTAATATAACTGCAAACAACAATATTTACATTATATTCAAAAAATCAGTAAGTATGCATGTAACCTAGAATAGTGCAACCACTACTACCGACTGATTTCTTTTCTCCTCCATCACTAATTGATTTTTTTCCTCCTCCACCATCACTAATTGATTTTCTTCCTTTTCTTAAGTCTACAAAGTAATTTCAATAACTGGTAATTAGATAGTTAACGAATATATAAATAGGTGAAAAATATATTGTTAACTGTAAATATGAGTCTATAAGACTTACTACCGTGCCACTGGGAGCAATCAATGAAGTTATCTGCAAACAAATAATGGAAGTGAAATTACGGTGTTTATGGGATCCTGAGGGCCTCTAGAAGGTGGGTCAGAAGTAGTGGCCTAGTGAGAATACCATTGGTCGCGAAGGTGCAAACTAAATAAGAAAATGCAAAAACTTTGTGGAGATGCAGAATACAAAGTTAACTGCAACCAATGCTTCCATCGAAAAAATACAAAAGTACATACGTTGGTCTTGCTGGGAGGCCAGCACAACTCTTCGAAAATCATGTTCTAACTCAGACTCAAGTCCAGTCATGCCAATTACAAAATTAAAAACAATAGTTATCCGTTAACAAATTATTTAACTAATAACAAAAAATTTATCAGATAAAAGAATCATTATCAGTTAAAGAACTGAATATCTATCAGATAAAAGAATTGTTAACAATCTAAATATTTTATTATCGGGTAAAATAACTGTTAGCAGATAAAATAATAGTTATCAGTTTATTATCAGAAAATTTGTCAAATCAATGGCGGATGTTGGTAATTTTTTTTTCTTTTTTGATTTTGAATAATTTTTTCATATATATATATATGTATTAAAAATAATTGAATTTATGAAGAAAATGATAAAAGAAAGGATTTTTTTCCACTTTGTGATTTATTGATGTGTACACCCATACCATAAAAAAATAATGAAAATCGTGATATATCTTATTCGGTAGGAAAAAACCATGTTTTATTGTTATTCATTGAAGCTACTTGTTCTAATTAGAAAAAATACAAGAGAAAAAATAAGAAAGAAGGAAAGTTATAAACTGTGAAAGATGAAGGTGTCGTGAAAGAAAGAGAGAGAATGAGAGATTAGTGAAATTGGGGCATTAAAGTCTCTTTTTCTGAAATAGTAAACTACTTATTATATTATTTTCAGTCACTTCAATACTTAAACTTTTTATATTATTCATTGTAATTTCTAAAACCAAAAAGCAACTAAGCTACACCTTTTCTCATTCACACCTAAGCAAGTATTTGTATATATAAAATAAGAAACAAAAAAGACAACTGCAGACGTACCAGTAGAAGAAAGGGTGTATGGGCAAAAAGCGTATGAGCTGTAAGTGAAGCTATTTGTTGTGCTTTTTACCATCCAACAAAAAATAGTGCAGTACAATAATCAATAAATGCACATAAAAATTTGCGCAGATAAGGTAAAAGAAAAAAAATGCAAATCATGTAAAACATATTTTTTTATTATTATTTTATTATAATAATTTTTATAATTTTGTAATTTTGATAAATAAGGAGATTAACAAACTATAATCACTTTACTATTTTGTAATTTTGTATTTTGTACAAGTTAAATTACACTAGATTATTTTCGTTCCGTTCAAAAATTTCGTGTTTAATTTATATTAGTTTAGGAAGAAAATTTAACGGTGACATGCGATAATTGTTTTTTATATAAACTATATGAAATATTTAATTGATATAATTAACTGATAAAATATAATTTTATTTTATTTTATTTTAATGTTATCGATATGGATTAACGAACCACAAGTACTAATATAAGTCGGATATAATAAACGAATTAAAATTATGTAACACTAAGAGTTAGATTGCTTTTGTTCCACTGAAAAAAATTTCATTTTTGTTCTATATTATTAATTTAAAAATAGAGTATTTTGATTTTCCCATAACAAATTTGCAATATTTTCTCTCATGTTTGCCATACGATCTCATGCTCCTATTTCTGTGGCTTCCATGGCGCTTACTTGAGTCTCAAAATTTGCGTTGTCATATTTCTGTATGTCCCATTACCTTGGCGAAATCCTCATCCGATGTGTTTGAAATTCTAATAAAATTATGTAGTTTTATTGTAGCCAATATCACTCTTTTTGAACATGGACATCATATATAGGAAATTCACATAGAATCCTCCATTTCTTCTTCCAAAAGCCAAATATCCTCTCAATAACTGAGTGTAAAGATGCATGATATCAATTAAACAATTTTTTCTTATTTCTAGGAGGAGGACCATTTTTGAACTGTGACATATGATACCTGACAACCGTGTTTCGTGAAGATCTAAATGGCGCTAAAAACCCTTGTAACAAAATTATATATATATATATATATATATATTTATAATTTAAATTACATTTATGTGAGAAAAAATTATACTAAATTACCAGATCATTTAATTATTTTAGTGATAGTTATTTGAATTTTTTACTATCATATATAATATAGACCCTATATATATATTTAGAGGAATTTTAAGAAATACTCTTTTCCTTGTATCCTTTTGTAATAATACCCTTTGAATCATTGTTTTGCAAAAAATGTCATTCACTAATAAAAATGACAAACATACCCTCAAAATTATATTTATGAAATTTTTTTTACAAAATTTTTTACAACAAATTTTTTTCTTGCCAAATTTTTGTTTCACTCAAAATGTTTAAAAAAAATTAGAAAGCTTTATAAGAGATCTTATAAAATTTTATAAATAATATGTTTATAAGTTATCTTATAAACGTTATAAATAGTATATTTAGAAGTTATCTTATAAAACCTTACAAAGATTTATAAGATACCTTATAAAATTATATAAAACCAAAAAAATAATAAAAAATCAAATTACATACAACATTTTAGGGTCTAATGCGAAAACTATCTTTACACTAAGGAAAACTAAGTTTAACTTTCTGCGGTTCCCTCAAGTTTTATGTGACTTTATAAACTCTCTTATAAATTTTTATAAATTTTATAAGCTCTCTTATGGAAAATTTTATAAACTCTCTTATAAAATCTTATAAAAAAAATTGGAAAATTTTTAGATAAAAAAAATTTGGCGGGAAAAAATTTTGAAAAAATATAAAAATATAAAAAAATCTGAGGGTATTTAGTTATTTTTCAATAATGAGAGACACTTTTGAAAATATCCAAAAAATGAGGTTAATGATGAAACTGTCCTCTTTTGAGGGGCATTTTTACAATTCCTCCGTGTATTTATCTAATTTTTCTTAACTTAACTAAATATGTAAATATTTGAATCTAAACATTTTCTAAATTTTTTTGCAATTTGTAGTTTTGTATTGTATGGAAATCATAATAAAAACAATAATTAATTGTAAAAAACAAATTAAAAATAGTTAAGAAGACATGCTAACATGCACACCGGTAGTTAAAAAGCAAAGTTTGGCTCAAACATTCTTAAAAATTAATAATATCGTATTTTATAAAAAATATCATAATTTTAATTATAAAAAATGATAACAAAAAATAACAAATAATATTTGAAAATATTGTTTATAAGTATCACTGACTTTTTTTGTTTACTTTGTTGTATTGTTGTGATTATCATGCATTTTTACAATTTTTGTAATAAATTTTTTTGTAATTAATAAATAAATGATTAAAAAGAAAAAAAAATATTGAAATGAGAAACTTACCTACTCCTTCTCGTATAAATGAAGAGCAATGGATGAGTTATGTGAGTGAAGAAATAGAAATGAATGTAGAAAAAGTTATATTATCAATAAAAAAGGAACTAAAAACAAAGAAAGGAAAATGCAAGAGTGGCCGAACAGACAAGGGGTAATGCATGTACTTATATATATAATGAGCATATACTTATGTGTATATCTTATACATAAAAGGGAGTGATATTTTCATTTTGGTTATGTTATATACTTTAGGATAAAAATTAATATATAGTTCATAACAACCTTTAAAAATAGGTCCTTAAAAATAGGTTTAAGGTAGAATTCGCTACAAGTTTTCATGTATAAAAATTCAAAATTAATAGAATATTTTATATAAAAAATTCTAAGAAAAGTTAAAATTTAAGGACCTCTAATTTGGATTGATTTCAGTTCTGGTTTCGAGTGTCTAAAATAAATCTCAAACATGATATTCAATATATCAACACAGATTTAAGAATCTAAATAAATACGGGTTAAAAAAAGAAAGTCTCATACTATAGCGTAGACATAATTCTAGTGTGTATATATATAATGATTGAATACTAATGTGTATATAATGAGCGTATATATATATAAAATATATTATATGTATATCTATATATATATATATATAACCAAAGCCCACTTGTATATTTTTATCGCTATATATTATTATACTATTTTTGTATTATAATTAATATCTTAATAAATTGGAAAAGCTATCATAAAATGTTACGTAATATGAATAATAACTATTAAGGTAGTATAATATAAGTAGTGTATAAAAAATATTGAAAAGAGAATTAAAACATTACAAGTGGTCTTTAATCTAGTGGTTGGTGGTAAGTCCACTAAAGGCAGGCGCACATGTATAACTAAAGATCGAGTCCCACCACCTACAAGATTTATGTAGGAATTCAACTAATAAACTGGCCATTGTGACCCAATATTAATATTGCCGTTGACAAAAAAAAATTAAAACATCAAGGGAATAAGTGGTATACAAAGCCCATTCCACAAGTTTTAAACAACTAATTATTTATCACTTGTATATTTTTGGCACTATTAGATCAGTTTGAAAACTAAAGATCATTTTGTATATTTTTGATACTATATATTATTATTAAAAATTATCACCCTAATAATTACTTTAATATAGATATAATTTAAATTTATAAAAATCTTATATATCATTTATGTAAATTATTATCATACTAATTATTATGATATAGATGCTTTTTTTGCCAACAATGATATAACTGTAATTTAAACTATATAATATATAATTTGTTACTCAATGAATTAAAAATAGTATGTGATTAAAACTTATAACATTTAAAATTTGTAGATATCACAAAAAAAATTTTGGTACTAAAATAAAGTACCGTGGAAGCCACATAAATAAAAGAAGAACATCTGATGTTTGAAATATTGTAAACTTGCTATAGAAAAACTAAAAATATTCCGTTTCAAATATGTGTTTTGCACAACTGAAAGAATCAGTTTTTCTGTCATAATTTGTAAACTCTCATTCTTTCTAGGTTTGCTTACTAATAATTTTCATTGAAAGAAAGGTATGTTCAGCATTCAAATCTAGTGTATGTTCTTTTTCATTTCTTTTTTCGAATCTGTTTGTAATGTGAACCTCCTTGGATCAAACTTGAGATGTTGAGAACTCGAATGAGATAAGATAGATAGTTTGGATGAAAACATAATAGATAGGATGATTTTGCTGCAGCACCAACGAGCCTTTGGATATGACACACCTTAGGACTCAAAGAAATTCAGATTTGACTCACTGAACTTCGATTTTTCAGTTGGGTATTACACACCAACAAAAGATTAAAGGAGAAAAACCCTTATATATTGAAATATCGAAATTGGTTGGTTTGTTACAAAGGAAGCAAAAGACTTAAATAGAATAATAGATATCACAAAAATGAGTCTAGGGTTTTAGTAAGTTGGACCGAAAATAAACTAACTAATGAGCCTCTTGTTTGTGTAGCCCAAATACCTCATTAAAAACCTTGTGAGAAAACCCATTGGGACAAAACTCACTAAGGGAAAAAGAGTGAAGTTGGACTACACACCCATAAGCTAGTCTTCTTGAATACTCATGGAAAGCATCAAGGTATCTTGTTCTTAAGGTACACTATGAGTCTGGATGTGAGAAAGTAGTTCTCCGATGGCTTGGTTGAATAACTTCATTCTGGCTTGAGTCATTGGGCCAATTGGGACCGTCAACACTTCATCAGCTACAACTTCCTCCATGTCCCAACCTACACTTGAGCTTAAGTTGTTGATGTCCTTAGGTTGAGGCAAGTCTTGGCTATTCATGATCACATCATCCCCTCTCTCTTGAGCAGATTTTGCCCTCAAATTTGTATCGTATGCGACAAATGGTACTAAGTCAAACACATTGAAACTAGAACTGACATTGTACTTACCTTGGAGATCAATCTGGTACGCGTTGTCACTGATCCGCTTTGTTACAGCAAACGGTCCATCAATTCTAGGCATGAGTTTGGACTTCCTTTCAGCTGAAAAATGCTCCTTTTGTAAGTGAATCCACACCAAATCTCCTTCCTTAAACACTAGCTTGCATCATCTTTTATTGGCATATTTGGCATACGTTCTGGTTCTTTTTTCAATGTTGATTATATCTTTCTCATGGATTTGCTCCACCAATTCTGCTTTCTTTTTGCCATCTGCACTTATTCTTTCACTTAAAGACAAAGAGATCAAGTCTAATGGAGAGATAGGATTAAATCCATAAACAATTTGAAAAGGAGAGAAAGAATGCATGGCATGATTATATGCAAATTCGACATGAGGTAAACATTCTTCCCAAGTTTTCAGATTTTTCTTTATTATGGCACGCAGAAGAGTAGACAAGGTCCTATTGACTACTTCGGTTTGACCATCAGTTTGTGGATGACATGTGGTTGAAAACAAGAGTTTAGTACCTAGCTTAAACCATAGGGTTTTCCAAAATGACTAAGGAACTTAGTATCTCTATTTGCAACAATAGTCCTAGGCATTCCATACAATCTAACAATTTCCCTAAAGAACACATTAGCAATGTTCAATGCATCATCAGTTTTATGACATGCTATGAAATGCGCCACTTTAGAAAACCTATCAACCACTACAAATATCGAATCCTTCCCAATCCTAGTCCTAGACAATCCTATCATAAAATCCATAGAAATGTCAGTCCAAGGGTGCATAGGGATATGGAGAGGAGTATACAAACCGTTAGGCTGAACCTTCGACTTAGCCTCTTTGCATTTAACACATCGATTGCACACTCTTTCTACATCTTTCTTCAAGTGTGGCCAATAGAAATGATCCTGCATGATTTTAAGAGTTTTGGCAATACCAAAATGGCCCATCAAGCCTCCACCATGTGCTTCTCTAACTAGCAATTCTCGAATAGAGTTGTGGGAAATACATAGGCGAATTTCATAGAATAGAAATCCGTCTTGTCTATAGAAATTTCCTGTAGCAAACTTAACACACGACTTGAAGGTATCCTTAAAGTCTTTGTCAGTTTCATATAGTTGCTTAAGATGTTCAAATCCCCACAGCGTAACTCCCAAAGTGGAAAGGAAAGTGTACCTTCGAGAGAGTGCATTAGCAACCACATTTTCTCTACCTTGTTTGTATTTTATAACATATGGGAAAGTTTCTATAAACTCCATCCAACGAGCATGTCTCTTGTTGAGCTTTTGATGGCCTTTAAGGTATTTAAGAGATAAGTGATCAGTATGTATAACAAACTCTTTTGGCCATAGATAATGTTACCATGTTTGAAGAGCTTGAACTAGTGCATACAACTCCTTGTCATAGGTTTCATAGTTGAGTATGGCTCTTCCCAATTTTTTGCTAAAGTAAGCTATGGACTTTTTCTCTTGCATTAGAACTGCACCTATACCTACACTAGAAGCATCAAATTCAATCTCAAAAGTTTTAAAGAAATCTGGTAGGATAAGAACCGGTGCATTAGTAAGCTTCTCTTTAAGCTGCTGAAAAGCTTCTTCTTGTTGAACCCCCCATTTGAAGCCCACGTCCTTTTTTATTACTTCACTGAGTGGAGCTGCTAATGTGCTGAAGTCCTTCACAAACCGTCTATAGAACCCGACCAGTCCATGGAAGTTGCGCACTTCGCCAATGATTTTAGGATTCGGCCAATCCCTGATTGCCTTTAGCTTTTCTTCATCAACTTTGATTCCATCTGCACTAATCACAAAGCCTAGGAAAACAATGTTATCCGCACAGAAAGTACAATTCTTTAGATTAGCAAACAACTTCTCCTCTCTAAGAGTTTGCAAAACCGAATGCAAATGCTCTATATGATTAGATACGTTCCTGCTGTAAATAAGGATGTCATCAAAATAGACTACTACAAATATGCCAATGAATGCTCTCAGTATATGGTTCATTAGCCTCATGAAGGTACTAGGTGCATTTGTAAGACCAAATGGTATAACAAGCCATTCATACAATCCATGCTTCGTTTTAAATGCAGTTTTCCACTCATCTCCTTCTTTCATCCTAATCTGATGGTATCCACTCTTAAGATCGATCTTAGAAAATATAATGGACCCATGCAGCTCATCTAACCTAGGGATAGGGTGTCGATACTTTATTGTTATATTATTGATGGCTCTACAATCAACACACATCCTCTAGCTTCCATCCTTTTTAGGCACCAAAAGAACTGGTACAGCACAAGAGCTGAGGCTCTCACGGATGTATCCCTTATCTAGGAGTTCGTCCACCTTTATATGTAGCTCCTTAGTCTCTACCGGATTAGTTCTATAGGCTGGATGGTTTTGTAGTGATGCTCCTGGGACAAGATTGATTTGATGTTCAATTTCATGAATTGGAGGCAGTCCTGGAGGTGTCTCATCTGAAAAGACATCACTAAAATCCTGTAAAAGATCTTGGAGTTCACTCGGATTAACCGGTTGAGTGTTAGCTAAACAAGTTAGAGCTTCTTTGTAAACAAATAACAAGATGGGGCGTTCAGTAGACAAAGCATGTTTTACTGCCTTTGCTTGGACATAGAAGTTCTTGTGTTTTGGTTCTGGTTTAGCTTGAAGATGGTTCTGATCCTTATAGACTTCTCGTGGTGTTTGAGGAACAAGAATGGTTTTTTGGCCCTTGTGCTCAAAGATATGATGATTGGTGTATCCATCATGTATTACTTGTCGATCTGATTGCCATGGCCGTCCCAAAAGTATGTAACTTGCTTCCATAGGTAGTATATCACATAGGATCTCATCCTCATATTTGCCAATCAATAAAGGAACTAAAACCTGATCAGTTACATCTAGCTCTCCACTTTCATTCAGCCACTGCAGTTTATAAGGATGAGGATGCTTTGTAGTAGTCATACCAAGCTTCTTTACCATGATTTCGCTTGCTACAATGGTACAGCTTCCTCCATCAATGATCAGGCTGCAGACCTTTCCTTGAACCAAAGATCTTGTGTGGAACATGTTTTGTCGTTGCTCTTCTACCTCTGGTTTAGGTTGCACACTTAAAGCTCTTCTTATTAATAGGAGATTCCCAATGACATGTAACTCTACATCTTCCTCAAATTGTGTCGAAACTGGTGGCTCATCTTCTAATTCAACTTCTCCACTTGCTCTTATAACCATTACTTTCTTGTTTGTACATGCATTAGCATAATGTCCCATTCCTTGGCACTTGAAACACTTGACATCTCGTGCTCTGTTTCGGTGGAGGTGTTGGAGAACTTCGTTTCTCACTTCCCTTTGTCACATTGGTTGTGTTGTACTCTTTGGAGTGGTAGGTTTGTCTTCTCTTTAATAGTTAATCTTTGCCTGCCCAAGGCTTCCAAAACCGATTATGCTAGATCCCTTCCTCTTGAGCTGCTGTTCAATCAACGCTTCCTTATGAAGCATCTGTTCAAGACTCTCATAGTGCTCCATCTCCATTCTGTCTTGAATATCTCGGCTGAGCCCACCTAAAAATCTAGCCATGGTGGCTTCTCTATCCTCACGCATATGTACTCGGATCATCATAGTCTCCATCTCCTGAAAGTACTCCTCAACCGACCTGCTTCTTTTGCTTAATCTCCTTATATTCTGATGGAGTTCTCTATGCTAGTGACTAGGAACAAAATGCCTCCTCATTAGCATTTTCATTCTTTCCCAAGTGTTAATGGGCTCCTCTCCATTTCGTCGCCTAAAAGTTACAATCTGATCCCACCAACTAAGTGCATAGTCACAAAACTTGGTGGAAGCCACTCTCACCTTGTTGGCTTCAAAATGTGGTTGGTAATCAAACACAAGTTCTATCTTCTTCTCCCAATCTAAATAAGCATCAGGATCATTCTTTCCATAGAATGTTGGTATTCGAAGTTTAATCTCTTGCAACTGATCATGAGTTTGTTGCCTAATCCCTCTTTGGCGTCTACCACTTCTCTGGTTGTTCTCACTTGAGTCCCGTCCTGTACTATAGTATTCTGCAGCTAATGGGTCTTGTCTTGATCCAAAATCCTCAATATGCTGTCTGGGTCGATTTTTTGGTCTTCTTCCTATACTAGAACCTCGTTCTGAAGAAGATATAATCTCTTGTTTGAAAGCTTCAAACCTAGCATTCATTAATTGCTCCATGTTTGCTGTCAAGGCCTCTATAAGAAGTTTGTTGGTGGCTGAGTTACTGGTTTCTGCTTCCTCCTCACCCATTGTTCCTGAAAACACAACACAAAACAACAGCAATAACCAATTCTAAAGAAAAAAAGGAATTTCAAAGGGAAAATGAAATTGGAACATAAAAAGGAAAACTTGGAAAAGAGGCAAGTTCGATTATCCTAAGATTCCAGGTTTTTCTTGTTTTAATTTTCTGCAAGTTACAGCACCCAAAATTAACCTAGTCACCCTAATGCTAATCGAAACTAACAATCTATTGAACCTAATGAAGGACAGAACTGTTGATTGATAGACAAAACACAAGATACAATCGATGATGAAGATAACTGAATTAAGAAAACAAAAGTAAAAAATCAAAAGGACAGAGATTGAAAACTCAACCTCAAGTTCTTGCTCTGATAGCATTTAATGTGAAGCTCCTTGGATCGAACTTGAGATGTTGAGAACTCGATGAGATAGGATGGATAGTTTGGATGAAAACACAATAGATAAGACAATTTTGTTGTAGCACCACGAGCCTTTGGATATGACACACCTTAGGACTCAAAGAAATTCAGATTTGACTCGTTGAAATTCGATTTTTCAGTTGGATATTACACACCAACAGAAGATTAAAGGAGAAAAACCCTTATGTATTGAAATATCGAAATTGGTTGGTTTGTTACAAAGGAAGCAAAAGACTTAAATAGAATAATAGACGCAACAAAATTGAGTCTAGGGTTTTAGTAAGTTGGACCAAAAATTAACTAACTAATAGGACTCTTGTTTGTGTAGCTCAAATGCCTCATTAAAAACCTTGTGAGAAAACCCATTGGGACAAAACTCACGAAGGGAAAAATAGTGCAGTTTGGACTACACACCCATAAGCTAGTCTTCTTGAATACTCATGACAAGCATCAAGGTATGTTGTTCTTGAGGTAGATCGTTGGTCTGGATGTGAGAAAGTAGTCCTCCGATGGCTTGGTTAAATAACTTCATTTTGGCTTGAGTCATGGGACAAGTTGGGACAGTCAATACTTCATCAGCTACAATTTCCTCCATGTCCGAACCTTCACTTGAGTTTAAGTTGTTGATGTCCTTAGCTTGAGGCAAGTCTTGGCTATCCATGATCACTTCAGTTTACAGATCAAATAATAATTTATTATTCTTTCTCTCCTATAAAAAGATATGTGAATGATAATTAAAATTGCAGATGCCCCATCTGCATTTAATCTGCATATGGGCTGCCAACCATTCGAACCTTTTTTTGGTTGGAAAATCCTAAATGTCTTTTGTAATATGCTTAACTTACTGAGTCATGATATATCAAAATATTTGGCAAATAAATAAAACTAAATATCGGATATACAGGAAAGGGAGATGGATATTTTTGTGGTGATTATAGCGGTTATCTTCCTCTTTGGATCTCTGATAACGGTTTCTGAGTTTCTAGCCAGCGACATGGGTAATGGACGTTCCCACTCTCTTATATTGGCGGTTGTATCCAACGTTTCCTCTATTTCTGCAACGTGAAGCACTTTTCTCTATGATTTATGTGGAAAGACCTCACTATCACTTGGTTATTTTGTGGTGGCGATTGCAAATTTTTACAATTTGATTACATTAATTCCATCTACAATTTGTCTGATACACTTGCTTTCTTTTCAAAATGTCTACAAATCCCCATCGCGTTATGAAAGATATGACAATTGGTGTTGATGATGATTTACACCCTATTCCTTTTGAGGTAGTGAATCGAGTGGTTGGTAACAATTGATTCATAATTGAAGGCTGGCTAACGAACTCATGAAGACAGAACTTATGTGCTATCATTTTGGTGCTTCCGCACTCTTGGGGTTCGACGGGTTCTATCATTGGTCGAATCATTAAAGAAGGATGTTTCCAATTTGTGTTCCCATCTGTGGAGGCAATGGAATACAATTTGAGTTGAAGACCATGGTCCTTGGCTGATAGAATGCTCGTGCTACAGCATTGGACACCAACAATGCATCATCACATGTTGGACTACATTGTATTTTGGGTTTAAATATGTGGCATTCCTTTTCAGTTTCTTAATCGTGAAGTCATTACCCACATCAGTCATGCATTGAGTATGTTTTGGATGTTGATTACTCTTCTGATTCTCTTACTCGTGTGGAATTTGTTCATGTTTGTATCAACTGGGATATTACCCAACTGTAACGTTTCTAACGACGCTTCCAATTTCAACCTGGTGAGACAACAATTCTCCGACTCTGATACGAACGATTTAGTGGTTTGTGCGATGTTTGTAGTATGATTACCCACAACTCTGGAGCTTGCCTTGTTAAAAATGGAGGTCCTCATCATTTCTCTGATGATGACTAAGATGGCAGAGACGATACTGATCCCTTAGTGCCTTATAAGTCTGGTGTTATTATAGAAGAAATCAACCATGTTAATGTTCCTACTAATGGCGCTTTTACTACTGCTAAAGCCCATGGAATTCTTCTTGTAAGCCCAAACCCAACAACTCGCGTTGTTAGTATTATGGATCCAAGTGGATTGATGGATCCATATATCAATTTGGATACATCTAGTCCACCAATGTTGGATGCTTTGGACCTTATGGATGCAGATAATTCTGGAAAAAAAAGAAATTCATAGAAAAAATGATACGTCTTCCTCTGCTAAATTCTGAATACGTAATTCTCAGGCTGAGGATAATAATCCCACTTCAGCTCACATCTCTAAGATTCAAGGTTTGGTGGTTCCTAAACTATCCAAAGAGCCATGATTATAACCGGTTGGAACTGTCAAGGTCTAGGCATTAACCTGACAGTACGATACCTCAAGAAAATATGCAGAAAATATCTCCCAGACATGATATGCATGATCAAAAGCAGCAAGATATATATGTTCAAGCATTTTGTTCTGATTTAGGTTTCAATAGGTTTGTAACAGTCCATCCACAAGGTATAAGTGGAGGTTTAGCTATCTTTTGAAAGTCTACTATGTCTGTTTGTTGAATTTCAATCCCCTAATCTGCTTGATTGTCTTCTTGGCAGTGACATAATCATTTTTAATTCTTTGGTGTATGGATATCCAAATGTGATTTAAGACATCACAGTGAAGTGTATGGAACATGTAACCACTTCTCGAAGATCACCTTGGTGTGCTATGGGAGACTTTAATGAGATTAAACATAATAATGAAAAAAGAGGAGGCAATATCCGAGCAGATTGGACCTTCTGTAACTTTCTTCGAATGACTATACCTGTCAGTTTCAGGGTTTAAAAGCGGTGGGTTATCCTTTTACATGGCGAGGTCAGCGTTATGATCACACCATTTGGTGTTGTCTCGATCAAGCTATGGCTAATCAGGAAGACACAGTTTATTTCCATAATCTTTGGTTGGATTTTAACCATTTGAAGGATCAGACCATAATCCTTTATTGGTTTGTTTCAGTGATGATACTGGTACACATTGCAGCATTTTCGGTTTAAGAAGCGTATGTATGAGCAGGAAGATTTTCATGATATCGTGCTCAATGCTTGGGAAACTCACACTTTTAAAACTAATTTAGACAGACGAGTTACAACATGTCGAAGTTCTATTTTAGAGTGGAAACATAGTCATGTTACTAAGGCAACAAAGTAGATTGCATCTCTAAAAGATTTGTTGAACCGAACTATGTTAAAAGGGTACAACCACGACTGAAGAGATTCAGTCAATTCACCAGGAATTGCAAAATGCTTATCGAGCTGATGAAGAGCTCTCGTATCATAAAAGCCGTCAACGATAATTGAATTGTGGAGATCTTAACACAAAATATTTTTACACGGTTACAAAACAAAGATTTGCACAAAATCGTTTGTTAACCATTGAAGATGAGACTGGTACAATCTTTTAGAAGGGATCATGCAATTGGGCTTCACGCAACAACTTATTTTGATGGGATTTTTTGTAGTACTAAAACATCTAATCAAGATTACCTAGATGTTTTTGATAGATTTTATCAACGAATAACATCAGCGATTAATACCAATTTTACTAGATCGATATAGAGGATGAGATCATACAAGCTGTTTTTGAAATTGGACAGGCTATGGCTAATGGGCCTGAAGGTTTCACTGGAGTCTTTTACCAACAGTTTTGGGAGGATATTAAACATGATGTTTTTCATGAGGATCATAAATTCTTTGACGATGGCTAATTGCAAACTGAGACAAATTATACACATATTTGTATGATTCCAAATCTTGAGGTTCCATGCACAATGAGTGATTTTCGACCAATCTCACTTTGTAATGTACGAAACAAAATCATTTCAAATATCCTTTTTGGGAGATTGAAATCGCATCTACCAAATATCATAAGTGAAAAACAAGTTGCTTTCCAAGTCAGAACATTATTGATAATGTAATGATTGCACCTGATTATCTACATTCTCTGAAGTTGAGGAAACGATAGTCCAAGTCAAATATGTCTATCAAGATGGTTATTTTGAAAATGTATGATCGCTTAGGATGGTCGTTCATTCGTGATACTTTAAGACATCTAGGTTTCTCGGTAACTTGGATTGAGAGGATTATGCGATGTGTTAAATCAGTTCATTTCTCTGTATTAGTGAATGGCGCACCTCACGGTATGATATGGCAGGAAGGAGGATACGACAAGGCGACCCTTTATCGTCTTACATCTTTATCTTGTGTAGTGAGGTGCTTAGCCATTTATTCACTTCAGCAATTGTAGCAAATAGACCCAAAGGCATGAGAATTAGTGAGAATGGTCGGAAACCACCTATTTTTTGCAGATGATGCACTTTTTTGTCATGCCAGCACTCGGTTTGTCAAACAATAGTTGAGTTACTTTCTCAATACGAGTGTGTATCTGGTTAGGCCATTAATCTTCATAAGTCAGCAATAACTTTTGGTTCAAAGGTGAATGGAACATTATTAACCAAATTATGTCGACTTCTAGATATCCATAATGATGGAGGTTGTAGTAAATACTTGGGTTTGCCGGAACATATATGTCACATAAAAAAGAAAATTTCTAGTTCATCATTGACAAAGTTAAAAAGTGAATACACGACTGGTCACATCGATTTCTTTCAAAAGCTGGAAAAGAGATATTACTCAAGACTGTTTTCTTATCCCTTCCAGTATATACCATGAATTGTTTCAAGTTACCAAAAGGAATTCATGAGGAGATTAATCGCATTTTCGCATGGTTATGGTGGAGTAAAGGGAGAAACAATTTGGCTATGCATTGGATTGGATGGAAACGTTTGGCTTTACCAAAATCTGAAGGAAGTTTAGGCTTGCGCGATATTAAACAATTTAATTGTGCTATACTTGGCAAACAAGTATGGAGATTGTTACAACAACCTATGGCAGGTTTAGTTTTAAAAGGAAGATATTTTCCCGTTTCGAATATTATGGAAGCTACTGTTGATTCTCATCCTCCATTTCTGTGGCGCTTTCTTCTTGAAGGACGAAAACTAGTTCAGAGTGGTTTGCGATGTTTAATTGGCAATGGTCAACATATTAAAATTTGGTCGGATCCATAGTTATTACACCCTCCAAAACCACCAAGACAACTTTTGAATGCTGACTCTTCTCTTGAGTATGTCTCAGACCTAATAGATACCAATACCAAAGAGTGGAATAACTCTTTACTTGTTACTCTTTTCCATCAAGATGATGTCAGGGAAATCCAAAAGATCTGGATACGTCCATTAATTGGTGAGGATTTAATAGGTACAATTAAATCCGGCTATTGGTTAGCTTCACATATTAATTATGAATCATAAACCCGACCACCTTCAGGTGATGTTTCTCTTAAGTGGCAAAGTTGGAAGTTATCAGTTGTTCCTAAATTACGAGATTTCTTACGGCAACTTTTATCCAATGTTTTGGCAAACGGTACCAATTTAAAACACGGACTGATCACTACGAATGCGCAGTGGTGGAAGTGTTATATGGCTCATGAATCTCTAGATCATATGTTTTTCAACTGCCCTTTCTCAGAAGCAATTTGGCGTGGTGCACACTTTCCATACTCAGATTTTTGTATGCTAATCTCACTTTTGAAGAACGAATTTGTTTGCTTGTGGACCGTCAATCCAACAATTCCTTAACTATGTTTCATCGATTGTTCCCATTGTGAATTTTATGGCGGCTTTAGAAATGGTGCAACCTTCTTTTATACCAACATCGTGCTCTAGATTGGTACAATGACAATGCGTTCATATCTTTGTCTACACCTCAGCATTGGCAACGACTTCTAGTAGGTTATGTGAAGTGTAACTATGATTGTAGTTACGCAATGGCGACTCTACCATCCACTGCTGGATGGATATTTCGTGATCAGGAAAGAACCTTTATTACAATTGGACATAGTACTGAGCAATGTTGTGAATCGACATTAGAGGGAGAGTTACAAGTTTTGTTGATTGCAATGCAGCAAATGAGGATCAAAGGATTTCAACGCATAATATTTGAAAGTGATAACCAGTGGTTTATAAGTTGCTAATATGACAAATCTCCCAATTCAATTTTCATAATTGGATCCGTGAAATTCAACTTTTGGAGTTCACAATTTGAAGCTATCGAACACAATTGGGTCAAAAGAACTGGTAATCAAGTACCAGACATAATGTCAGATGTCTCACAGTGTTAATTCTTATCAATGCTTGTGCTATAAGCAGACTACTATGGTTCCGATTAATATATGTTCATGATGTTTAAAAAAAAATGTCGGATATGCAGACTGAGGCCCAAAAAAGAGAGAGTCAACGGGCTATTTGACCAAATATAATTGTGCTTTCTCTCTCTTCTCTCTAAAAGCCAATTTGATCTTCTTCAAGCAGATCAATTCTGGGGTTAGGGTTCGTCGCCGAACCAATTCGCTAATTGCTTGGATCTCTGAAGGTATAAAAGAGCCATGGAGAACGGGAAACGAGTCCGACAAGACATGGAAGTGAATGAGATACCCAGAAAGCCACGTGTACTACTGGCTGCAAGTGGAAGTGTGGCTGCTATCAAATTCGGCAATCTCTGCCATTGTTTCACCGAATGGGCAGAAGTGAGAGCCGTCATTACGAAATCATCTCTGCATTTCGTTGACAAACTCTCGCTCCCAGGTGAAGTGACTCTCTACACTGATGATGATGAATGGTCAAGCTGGAACAAGATAGGCGATCCTGTTCTTCACATCGAGCTTAGACGTTGGGCTGATGTTTTGGTCATTGCTCCTTTGTCTGCTAACACATTAGGCAAGGTAAATACAATACATCTGAAAAAAAAAAAACCGCAATACTTGGCTTCAATTTGTGTGAATTCTGAAACATCTAATTATCTTATATAGATTGCTGGTGGGCTCTGTGATAATCTTCTGACTTGCATTATACGAGCTTGGGACTACAGCAAACCACTGTTTGTTGCACCAGCTATGAACACTTTGATGTGGAACAATCCTTTCACAGAAAGACATCTTTTGTCGCTTGATGAACTGGGAATTACACTTATTCCTCCAATTAAGAAGAGATTGGCCTGTGGAGACTACGGTAATGGCGCCATGGCTGAGCCGTCTCTCATCTATTCCACTGTCAGACTCTTCTGGGAGTCACAGGCTCATCAACAGAGTGCTGGAACTAGTTAAACCATGATTTCCACCTGAAATAATCTGTTTTCACTCTCATAAATAATAGATTATTCACACTGTATGCTTTTCTTGTACATTTTAAATTAGCTGTCTCGATGGATGTCTCTAAAGGACCATTTGCTGTCTCCATTCATTCTGCTGTAGAATTATTTATATTTATGTCCTCGCTCTTCAGTCTTCTCTTCAATTACCTATCTGAGCTCTTAGAACTACCGAATTTGCTGGCAAAGAACTCACACCGAAAGAAACAAGGCGACCTGTCTTTAGTCTCACACACAGCGTTGGTAAAGCTAATTCTTAGATCACCAATCAGCTTCGCTGATCATGATATCACAAGGCAAAGATGGTTGAGCCCCAAAACATTACGTCTATTGCTTTTGAAACGCTCTATCCTGCGGTTGCAGCGTTTGAAATTAATTCTCTCCTTCCATAGCTAGAGGCATCTGATCATGTAGTTTATCAAGTATTCGCCATGTCACGGCATCAGGAGTCTGACCGTTCTTCCTCATCTCCTGCACAATCTGGTACGCTTCTCTCCTCAACCCACTTCTGCTACACTCATCAATCACCGTGTTATAGCACACAACGTTAGGGATTGCTCCAGAATCTGCCAGGTCGTATAAGAAATGGCAAGCATCACTCAGATAACCCGACCTACAAAGCCCTTTTAGAAATGCTGCGTACACATACTCATCATGTCTGCCTGATGGCCATATCACATCATCCCAGAACCTCTTTGCCATGTCCACCTTACTAGTCACACACAACCCATCAATGATAATAGCATATGTAGTTTTATCCTCAGTCACACCAGCTCTTCCCATTTGACTAAAGACACACATAGCTTCATCTCCCTTATGGAGCTTAAACAACCCGCGTATAACCGCGTTGTATGTAACAACACCTGGCTTAACCTCATTCTCTGGCATAACCCGATTCAACAAATCAAGAGCTTCTTCTGCCTTACCTTGAGTGAGCAAGCCACACATAATAGTAGTAAAAGTCACAGTATCTGGTGCACAGAACTTCCCTGTCATCATATCACCAAGAACTTTCATGGCATCATCCACCTTACCCATCTTGCAAAATCCATTAATAACTGTGTTAAGTGTATACTCATCAGGCCTACAGTTTCCCTGAAGCATACTGACCAGTACGTTCAGGATCTCAGTTGGGTCATCCATCACGCAGAGAGCTCTTATATAGATATTATAAATTCTAGTTCTATCTATTGTTTCTTTACTCAACATCAGCTCTAGAACATTCCTCGCTTTATCGGTGTCCAGTTCCTTGCACAAACTTTCTACTAGAAGCTTATAAGTATATTCAGACGGAAAAAATCCAAATTCAGTCCCCTCTTCTAGAAGCTGATAAGCCCTCATACACCCACCATCCTTGCACAAACCATGAATTATAGCATTGTAAGAAGTTTTCCTTGGTTTTAACCCTTTACTCTTCATTATATAAACAATCCTCGCAGCTCCGTGGTTTCTCCTGTGTCGACACAAGGAATCAATCATATGGCCGTAAGCAAATTCAACATTCACGGACTCGCACTGTGGCATGTTCTCAGCAATCTCGAAAAGATCGTTGAAGTACCCTTCCCTGCACATAGAATCAACGAGATTTGCAAAAGCAGCTGATTTTACTGATATGTCAGTCTCATTTTTCATGTATTCCCAGAGTTGCGTCATCAGCTTACGTCCAGTTTCAACATCTCTCATTTTTAAAAACCCACTAACAAGAACACTCAGTGTGAGCGAATTCGGCCTTATGCCAAAATTCCGCATCTCGTCGAACACTTTATGGGCAATATCAAGCTCTCGAATCTCGCAATAACCACCGATTAAAGTGGTGTAAGTCACTACATTTGGGAGATGTCTTCGGTTCCTCATATCAAACACAAGCTTATGCGCATCGATTACCCTATGGCTCAAACACAACTGATTAATTAAACGATTGTAATTCGTCAGAGATGGCACGAACTCCCTCTTGTAACGGATCAAACGTTGTAAAACTCCCAATGTACTGACGGGAGACCCCGAATCAAGCAATCTTGCGATGATAACGTTGCAGGTTCTCTCATCTGGGATAAAACCTGAAGCGACGAAGAGGGGAAACCGACGATGAGCTTCGTCAAACCGTCCGGCGGCACAGAGGGCGTGAATCACACTGTTCAGGTTAAGCGAATCAGGCCGATATCCACGGAGACAGAGGCCATCAAGAATACGAAGAGCTTCTTCTGGATTCCTACGCACTGCGCAGACACTGTGTATTCGTCTTCTCCAGTAAGCTCTATCGGTTACTCTGCGTCGACGATCTTCTGCTTCGATTGCATCATCTTCTCCTTCATAACGAACTTCAACATCATTTGATTTCTGTAACTCGAATATGGACTCAGATGAGAAACAGCGGTGGAATGTAGAGGAGAAGAAGCAGCCATGTTCTCTACCTCGAAGTCGCAGGCGAGTAAGGAAAAACATAACTCTTCTATTAGAGCAATCTCTTCTTCTCAATTACTCGGGAATTTTATACCNCCAAAAAAAAAAAAAAAAAAAAGAAAAAAAAAGAAGACCATCTGATGTTTCATTCCTATCACTCAATGGGCTTCATCCGATTTTTTGGGCCCAAAATTATGGCGTATTTGAGTCCAGCCCATTCTATGTACAGCGTAATCGGTCTTGGTCCACTACGACCGACCTCTAGGATAGATTGAGAACTTTTTTAAAAATATACTTTGTAAATATAATTTTAACTATGGTACGAAATTCCAATTATATTTTTCATTCTAAATTTGTTCTAGAATGGTCCGTTTTTTTCCGCCATTAAAAGAATATTCCGTTTAATAACTGCTACATGTAAAATTAATTAAATGAATAACTTCAAGTGTACGAACTTTTGAAGATTTTCGTCGAATGATTTCTAGTGATCTTAAAACAACTGGTGATCCTTTTTTATGGATTGGGAAACAATATTCATATAACGTCTGGTACTGTTTGGATAGAGCTATGGCTATTCATGAATGGTTAAGTAGGTATCCCTCATCTCAGGTGGAGTTTTTACCGTTTGGTGGTTCGGATTATCAACCTTTCTTGGTCCGATGTAGTTCTCAAATAGGTGAAAGATGGGGTCAGTTCAGATATGATCGGCGTCTGTTTGGAAAAGAAGGGTGTAATAAAATGGTAATTGATGCTTGGAAACAATCAGGTGCTAATTCATCCATTGAGGTCCGGCTAAAAACTTGCATGAAGTCCATTTCAAAATGGAGGAAAGCCCATAAAACAAATGCGGTCCAACAAATTAATGAGCTGAAGGCACAATTGGACCACGCTCTTTCTAATGGTAATGTACCTACCTCTCAATTAAATCAGATACGCGGAAATCTGCAACACGCTTATAAAGAAGAGGAACAACATTGGCGATGAAAGAGCAGAAAGTTGTGGCTTACAGTCGGAGACAAAAACATGATATATTTTCATACTGCTACTAAAGAGCGAGTTTCTCGGAATAGAATCCTGTCCATCGAAATTGAGATGGGAACTGTTAAGCATGGTGAGTCCGCCATTGGTTCAACTGCGATAGCTTATTTTGAGGAGTTGTTTCGCAGTACAAGACATGATACACATGATTATCAAGGTGTTTTCTAAGGCTTTCAACGTCGAACTACGGATACTATCAATGTTGAGCTTACAAAACCAATTTCTAAGGAAAAAATACAACATGCTGTGTTTGCTATTGGTGCGGATCGAGCACCAGGTCCAGATGGTATTACTGGACCTTTTTCCAACAGTTTTGGACCGAGATCAAAGAGGATATAATATGAGAAGTCAAAGATTTCTTTACAAATGATACATTTTCTCCAGGAACAAATCATACTAATATATGTTTGATTCCAAAATTGGAGAAGCCAAAAAAATGAGTGATTTTCGGCCAATATCACTTTGTAACGTCCGAATAAGATAATATCCAAAATTCTTGTCGGTCGACTTCAACCACATCTTTCTGGTGCTATAAGTGAGGAACAAGCATTCTTTGTATCAGGAAGGAACATTATTGATAATGTGATTATAGAACATGAAATGTTACACTCATTGAAATCACGGAAACGTTGGTCAAAGTCATACAAGGCGGTGAAGACGGACATATCAAAAGCTTATGACAGATTAGAATGGCACTTCATTCGTGACACCATGTATCATATGGGATTCTCGGACACTTGGATTAATTTGGTGATGTGATGTATTGAATCAGTGAGTTTTTCCGTCCTTGTGAATAGATCACCATATGGTTATATCAACCCAAGAAGGGGTATTCTACAAGAAGATCCTCTCTCCCTTTACATCTTCATACTCAGTGGTGAAGTCTTAAGTCACTTATTCACTAAAGCTGCAGATGATGGTCGATTACGAGGAATGAAAAATTAGCCAAAAAGGACCATCGATTAATCATTTGCTCTTTGCTAACTATGCCCTCTTTTTTGTCATGCTTATCCACATTCAGGAAGCACTATACAGGACATCTTAAACCAGTATGAAAGTGTATCTGGACAATCGGTCAACCTTAACAAGTCAGCGATTACTTTTGGAACAAAGGTCCAACCATCAATGAAGACTAGGCTCCGGAACCTACTTAACATTCATAATGATGGGGGTCATGGACGCTATTTGGGACTTCCAGAACAGATTGGAAGGAAGAAGAAAGAAGTTTTCCAGTTTATAGTGCAGAAGATTAAAGAACGAACGAAAGAATGGAAAAGTCAGTTTCTATCGGAGGCAGGTAAAGAAATCCTATTGAAGACCATAGCTATGGCCCTTCCCGTCTATACCATGAACTGTTTCAAACTACTGATTGGGATCTGTGATGAAATTAATGAACACTTATCTCATTACTGGTGGAACAAGAATTCAAATGGTAAACCGATGACTTGGGTGGCATGGAAACGATTAAGCCTACAAAAGAAAGAAGGAGGCCTGAGATTTAGAGATATTGAACTCTTCAACAATGCTCTATTAGGTAAACAAATTTGGAGGATTCTTAAATCACCAAGGATTCTTGTTGCTCGTGTTTTATGTGGACGTTACCATCCCAAGTGTTTTCTCTGATGATTTTATTGGCTGCAACTATAAGATAAATGGTGAGTATACAGTTAAATTTGGATACTGGCTGGCCTCCCATGTGAACCAAAGAGTACCTACTCAAACTCTAAATGGTGCTTTAGACATCAAACAGAGAATATGGTAGATGGACACTGCACCAAAGCTGAAGCATTTTCTTTCGAGAATTGTATCGAATGCCATGCATGTAGGTTCTATTCTTCAAGCACGCCATATTACTCAGGAAGTTACTTGTAGGAGATGTTGTGAGCATGAGGAATCAATGGACCATTTATTCTTTACCTGCAGTTATGTTCAAGCAATTTGGCGAGACATTAATATTCCTTTTGCCATAATTCTTACAAGCAATTGTTCTTTTGAAGACAAAATCAGGTGGATCCTATCGTGCCATTCCAATGGGGAAGTCATTCCGCTTCATCGTCACTTACCTATATGGACAATGTGGCGTATTTGGAAGAGCATAAACAAACTTATGTATCAATACCAAACATCTGATTGGTCTGGAAATATTCGAGAGGCAATAAGAGATACAATGGAGTGGTTAGCAGCTTAGGAAGATACGATATCATAGTCAGTGAATCAGAGGAGCCATGTATCCAACTGTTTAATGCATTGGTCTTGACCAAAAATTGGTTTTGTGAAGTGCAACTATGGCTGTCGATATGTGGATCCTACTTAGCGCGCATATGCGACATGAATGATTAGGGATCATAATGGGATTTTCAAAGAATCATGTAGGAGTTCTGGACAAAAAGTACTTTGAGCTCTAGAAGCGGAACTCCAAGCGATTATAATGGCTATGTAACAAGCGTGGAGTTGTGGTTTTCGACGGGTAATCTTTGAAGGAGATAACCAGTGAGTCATTCGGTTATTGAAAGGTTACCAAACTAACTTCACACTCCATTATTGGATTCGTGACATTCTCTATTGGTAAAAGAAATTCGATGAGGTGGAACTTGTGTGGGTTCGTAGAAGTTGTAATAGAGCTTCTGATATGTTGGTTAAAACTATAACATCGGGGTCAGATTTCCAATTTTTCTCATTAATCCCTTGTTGTATGAATTCAATCCTCTCTGAAGATTACTTTGATTAATATCATGATTGAAGATGTTAAAAAAAAAAACTTCAAGTGACAAAAAAACATATAAGAGGGTTTATTGTACAAAAGATGGTTGTGTTGGCAAAATAAAATTATACAAGAGATGATTGTAATATATCTTATCATTAAGACTTGTAGTCATACTTATACACAGCTAGCTAATTAATATCTTATTATTAAGACTTGTAGTCATACTTATACACAGCTAGCTAATTAATATCTTACAAAAGATTTTCTATACATAATTGGCTAAAATATTAGTGGTTTGATTTAGTAATCTATGCAGAATTATTTGATTTTAAAATCATAAAATAAGTTTCGTAAATTCAACTCAAAATAATAAATATTGAGTAATGATTTGAGTCGTTGTATTTTAAAATAAAATCTGCATTGCATTCAAATCCATTAGAAAACAAATCTTATATATTAAAGTAGGAGTCACTTTCATTTTGATCGTGTTATAAAATTTATGATAAAATTAATATATAGTTTGTAACAACCCTTAAAAATAGGCATAAGATAGCTTTGGTTACAGATTTATATATAAAAATTTTAAACTAATAAAATTTTTTTTAAAAGACAAAAAAGAACAAAAATATAAAATTAATATAAATATATTGGTTACAAATTCGGTTCTTGATTTAGTTCAAGTTTAGGTTTAGACTCGGTTTTCCGGATACATAGATTTAAGACCCATTTATGCTATTTTTTGGGTTCGGTTACTCTAATTCGATATTCTGGTTCTTTTGATTTAAGACTTACTTAACATTTTTATTTTTTGGATATGGTTCGGTTCGGTATGGATCGAGTTCAGGTTTAGAGATATTTTAATAAATAATAATAATAATAATAATAATAATAATAAAAACTCTAGAAAACTAAAATTTGGTTCTTGATTGGTTTTGGTCCGGGTTTGGGCTTAGTTTTTTGGATATATAGATTTAAGATTTATGTGAGTATTTTGTCGGATTGTTCCTCTAATACAGATCAATTTTCGTTCGGGTTACAGTCATTGAATCAACATCTCAAAAACAATATTCCAAAATATCAGCACGGATCTAACAAGCTAAATAAATAAAATTTGAAAAACAATCAAATCACGCGTTATAACACGGGTATAATCCTAATACATATTTAAATCGGTGTAATGTTGAATAAATGATAATTTTACTTAAAATTTATAAATGATAGAACCAATAAAGAGTGATTTTAAATAAGATTTACAAATGATAAAACCAATAACACATGATTTGAAATAGTATTTGAAAATTAATGTTTGAATAACACATAACTTGTCAATAAATTTTTAATTCATAACAATACCACCTTGAGTAAACTCCTAAGACTGAAAAAATCATAGAATAGAAGTTTTCTGAATTAATCTTGGGCACAAACTCAAGATATGTGTTTTCCATATGGAGATAAAAGTTGTTTGGGCATGATTAATTTTTGAAGTAAATACAGATGCCCACGTAAGCCTGGACATTCAGGTACCTAAAATTGATTGGATCGGTGTTCGAGCAAGATTTAGTACAAAGCGTTCTAAATCATCTTAGATTAAACTCAGAGGGAAGATGAGCAAGGTTTCTGATCAAATTAAAAGAGCAAGAAGGAATCACACAAGTAGAAGATGGTCAAGAATGATTCTATTACTCTCGATTGAATGAGCCAAAAGAGATCCCTTTTTGGAGGATATGCACCCCTATTTATAAGATTTAGAGGTGGTTATAAGTGATTAAAAATAGGAGAAACTACATTCTTGTTTAGATCTGAAGATATGTAAAAGATTTCATGCTAGATTCTCGTAAATTTTTCTTATCGAATTAGGAAAATTTCATTCCTTCTATTGATGATGTGTCATCCAACTTCCTTCTCGTCATGCCGAATTACCGAGAAGAAATCTTTCCGAGTTAGTTTCTAAAGACCGAGATGACCCTTTCGCCACTTGACCGAATTCATGACTTGAGGATTTATTAGATGCTGATTGTTTCCATGGAGCAAAATATGATCTCGGGTCAACTTCAAACAATTGTCCCCCCCTCGCCAAGACTTGGAAAATTGTCTGCAAATTTGCGAGTTGGTTAGTTACCTGATTCTAGAATATTTGGTCCACGTGTCACCCAGCGATTAGATTACTAGGGCGATTAAATGGGGTAATCAATGATTACCCTATTTTGTCGCTATGTTTTCTGGTAAATTATTGTTAAATGACGATTCGGCTTCCGGTAAATTCTTATAAATACATGGCTTTTTACTTGTGATCTTCACTTGCATTTGCAATTATTAGCTTTTACTGCCTTTATAACTTTTTTTCTCCGAGACAAACTTTTCCGATTTCTTTTCTTCCCTCCAAAATTTTCCTCTTTTTCAAATATGTGACTTCATGATTTCTAATTCCCAAATGTTACAAATGGTATAAATGTCGTTTTTGATGAAGAGAGTTCTCGTTGGCCAATGGGATCGACCATGATGCATAATGCGCTTCCACCCATCTCTTATGAGGCTAAGGACATTGCCTTTTTCTCATCTGAGCCTTCTGCCACTCACGGTGATTCACATCCTTCAAAGAGGTCCAGGACCGGTGCACTTCAAATAGGGTCACCTGCTGTGACTCCTAATATTCCTCTATCAGGCGTTTTGAGGAGGAGGAGGATAACATCTACTGACTTCCGGTTCTCCCATAATCAATCAAACACGACGCCAATAATGACTTTTTGTGCTGAGTGTGCGGATTTGATGCGTCACATCAGGACCTCTTGAAGCTTCTTCCCCTTCCTGACTAGATGCAGAAGAAGGAAGAATATTAGAAGACAACTTATCTCCTTTTTAAGGTTCGATTCTATCCGGCTTTGATTTTGGCATTATTATCTTTTTAGATATCTGTCTTAGGTTTTTGATGACTGTATTTTCTGCTGGATAGTTCATCTCCCATGTGAATAACATCTTCCTAGACCATGAGACGATTCGGGAGAGATTGCGGGCTCGCCCTGATGAAAATGCCTGTAGAACTTCTCAACTTGCAAGTCGAGGTGGTCTATCTCACCTAGAGGTTGCGGAAGCCAGATCTAGGTTAACTACAGTTAAGGAGGAACTTGCTGAGGTGAAAGCCGAGTTAAGGTAGGAACATGAGAATGTCCTGAAGCTGGCCAAACAGAACACGACTTTGACTGAGTCGCTTAAATGTGTTGAGTCGGATCAGAGCATTGCCTTCAGAGCTGCTGAGAAGGCGAATGATTTCTTCACTGAAACTTCTTTCTGAGTTAGACTTTATGAAGAAGAATTTTGACATTTATCTCCGAGAAGCTTTGAATGCCAAGAAGCTGAGGGGCTTTTAGGGTCTTTTTGACCAATTCTCTGGACGCTTTGAGAGAGTTGCTATCCGATTTAATGATCTTGACACTAATTTGGCTGATCGGCTTTTGTTCACCCGGTACACTGGTTCGGACAACGCTCTTCAGTTGTTATTGCGTCGGGGTTTGAATATCCCTTTGGCACTCTCCCATTATGTGAATGCCGAGTTTGACAAGTTCAAGGAAATTGAAAACAGAGAAACCTTCATGGTGCTTCATCAGATTTGGCCGTCCTAGTGTTCAAGATTGGGGAGACTTCCTGTGCAGCCGGTGAGACTTCATTCACAGAAGCACATAGACTTTTCTCTGGTCAGTCTCAAAAGATCTCCTTGTTTTTTATTTTTTAAAAGCTGCTCGTAATCGCTGTAGTTTTTGTCTTGTAAAGACTTTTCCTACTTAAAAGATATGAAATGAACTCAGTTATTCATTTGATTTTCATACTTTTGATTGTGATGACTTTAGCTTACTAAGGAAATGAAAAAATTGGGTTTGCTTTCATAATTATATCAAGTTAACAACTCGGGAGTAATAGATAAAATATCAAAGAACTCTTATGCCAATGAAAACGAGAGGTAGGGTCTCAGAATGTTTGGGTGCAAACCCACTATTTTAGGCTTTTGTGAGAGTTAGAGTCGTAAGCTTCTTTTTTGTTAAACTGAGACTTTAAGACTCGATTTTAAAGATTATTTGAGAGTTGAATATCGGAGTTACTTTCTGAGATTCAGCTCTTAAGAATCTGTATTCACATTTTTTTTTCTTAGAGATGGCTAGGCCTCGTCATTTCTGTACAAAACTATGATTTATCTGAGCGAGAATAAATCTCGACCTTCTGCACAAAACTATGTTTTGTCTTTTACGTGAACTCGGTCTTGTATGCATGTACAAAACTAGGTTTTGTGTTTGCGAGAAATTAATCTTGGCTTTCTGTATGGAACTATGTTTTGTCTTTTGCGGGAACTTTGTCTCATATTTTTATACAAGAATAGGTTTCGTCTTTGCGAGAAATCATTTTCGGCTTTTTTACGAAACTATGTTTTGTCTTTTATGAGAACTTGGTCTCATATGTCTGTACAAAACTAGGTTGTCTTTGCAAGAAATCAATCTTGGTTTTCTGTACAAACTATGTGTTGTCCTTTACGAGAACTGGTCTCGTAGCTTTTGAAATATGCCTTGATATTTCTTCTTTTCTTTTTTTTACAAGTACCGTTCTGGTGACTTGTAAAGATTTATTTAATTATAGCTGCATCCGAAGACTACCTACGTACCCAAAGGGATCAAGCCAAAACATAGTTTCAATTACATAATTAAGAGATTAGAAAGGTATCAGGTGATGCACGATGGACGCCGAGTTGGTGTAGCGTTAGTAGTAGTATCACTTTAGGTTGATGGAGTTCCAGCTTCGTGGAACCATCTCTCCTTCTATTTTTGTGATCTTGTGCACACCGGTTTTTACAACTTTGTAGATTATGTAGGGTCCTTCTCAATTAGCGCTAAGTTTTCCAGCATTTAACTATGCTGTATTCTCAAATACTTTTCATAGTACGAGATCTCCTTCAGCAAAGTGTCGTCCGAGTACTCTCTTGTTGTAGTACTTTGCGGATTGTTGTTGGTAATTTTTTACTCAGAGTAAGGCGTCGTTTTGCTGTTCTTCCAAGTCGTCGACACTTGTTTCCATGGCATTATTGTAAGACTCATCATTCTTGGGCTAATGGATTATGCGAAAAGTAGGCACAATGTCTTCTACTGGGGCAAGTGCTTCAATTCTGTGAGATAGAGAAAAATGAGTGCGGCCAGTTAAACGTCTTGGTGTTATGTGATGAGACCAAAGTACTCCATCCAACTCGTTGGACAAATTACCCTTCTTTTCCTCGAGTCCTTTCTTGATTCCATCTAAGATGTGCTTGTTTGTCGTCTCCGCTTTCCCGTTTCCTTATGGATTTTGAGCTGTGGAGTGACTGACTCAAATATTTCACTTAGCACAGAAGTTGACAAATTTTGTCGAGATAAATTGTAATCCATTATTTGGAACGATCTCATAGGGTAAGCCGTATCGGTATATGATGTTTTCCAGACAAACTTAACCACGCCGTTATCTCTTATATGAGAATATGCTTCAGCTTAAACCTATTTATAGAAGTAATCGGTCATGACGAGTATGAACTTCTTTTACCGAGATGGCTGTAGTGGTCCAACTATGTCCATTGTCCAGCGCATGAACAGATATGGCATAATGGACAAAGTCAATTCCTTGGTCAGAGCATGTATTATGTGTCCGTGTCGTTGACAGTTATCGCACTTAGGTGCATATTTCTAACATTTTTCGCCATAGTCGGCTAATAGTATCCAAGAGATTGGAATTTATGCACGAGAGATCGTCTAGCAGTGTGGTTTCCTCCAGCTCCGTTATCCATTTCTTGCATCACTTTTCTCTTCTCGTTGTCGTGAATACAAGCAAGCAATGTTCCATTAGTACTTTGACGATATAGCTTTCCATTGATTTGTGCATAGAAAGTGCTTTTGGCTTTGAGTCTTCGTACTGTCCACTGACCTTCTGGTGTTTCACCATCAAGAATATACGCGAGTATATCATCTCTCTCCAATCGATCATACTTTCGTTAGGTTGGGGAGGGTTGTGAATTTCCGCATCAAAATCTTCACTTATGTCAACGATTATCGACACGATAGCAAAACTCACTTTGGTAATTGGGCGCTTGGTCTCTCTATGCTTTCGACCGGGATAATTTGTCTTTGGACATGATCGGTTGTCGAAGCCAAGGTTGCTAAGGCGTCAGCTAACGTGTTTTTTGCTCGGGAGATCTTATTGATCTTAAACGTTACGTATATTGACAATTCTTTGATAACTTTCAGGTAAGCTTCCATACGATTGTTCTTTGTATGGTAGTCGTCATTGACTTGGTTGACTACTAATTGAGAATTGCAGTAGCATTCGATTTGGGTGGCTCCAATTTCTTTCTCAAGTAAGATTCCCGCGATCAATGCTTCGTACTTGGCTTCGTTATTAGAAGCTGAGAAAGCTACTCAGAATGACTGTTCCAGTATTTCTCTAGTTGGGCTTTCTAGTTGAATTACGACCCCGGATCCATGTTGTGAAGATGATTCATCAACAAAAAGTTTTCAAATTAGAGAAGATTCTTCTGCCTCTAAAGGTTCTAACTCGGGAGATAATTCAACCAGAAAATCTACTAGAACTTGCGACTTTGCGTTAGTTCTTCCCTTCAACTCAATATCGTATTCACTAAGTTCTATGGCCCATTTGGTTAATCTTCCGGATTAGTTTGGGCTGTGGAGGATCATTCGTAATGGATGGTTGGTGAGCATGATAATCGTGTGGGATTGGAAGTACGGGCGTAATTTCTAACTAAAGTTATAACTGCCAAAGCGAGTTTCTCTCTTGTTGGGTATCAGGGCTCAAATCCATCTACAGACTTACTCGTGTAGAAAATTTGATGCTAAATTCCTCGATCTTCTCAAACTAAGACGATGCTCACTGCCAATGTTGATACCATAATATAAAAGTAAAGCGGCTCTTCATCTGCAAGTTTGGCCAGAATCACTGGAGTTGAAAAATATTCCTTCAACTCAGAAAGGCGTATTCGCATTCGTCATCCCACTTGAAGTTTTATTTCTTCGCAAGATTTGATAAAAGGAGAGGCATTTGTCTATTTATCGAGAGATGGATTGGTTCAACGCGGCAATTCGCCCAATTATCTTTTGGACTTCTCGCTTGTTCTTTGGTGAGGGTAGCTCCTGAACTGCCTTAACCTGCTTTGGGTTTGCTTCAATCCCTTTCTGAGTGATGATATAACCGAGAAATTCTCCTGAAGTTACCCCAAATGTGCACTTAGCCGAGTTAAGCTTCATCTGATATTTGTTTATTGTTCAGAAATATTGAGCTAAGTGATCAACGTGATCTTCTACTTTCTGCGATTTGACTAGCATATCATCAATGTATAATTCCATCGTATGGCTGAGTTGTTTGGCAAACATTTTGTTGACGAGTCGTTGGTAAGTTTCTCCCATGTTCTTTAAACCAAAGGGCATGACTTTGTAGCAATACATTCCTCGGGTTGCATCCTGATCTGGTTGTATCCTGAGAATGCGTCCATAAATGAGAGCAGTTTGTTCCCTGTTGTTGCTTCCACAATGCGGTTGATATTTGGTAGAGGAAAACTGTCTTTTGCGCATGCTTTATTCAAGTCAGTAAAGTCTATGCAGACTCGCCATTTGCCGTTTTTCTTTGGTACTACGACTGGGTCGACTAACCATTTGGGATATTGTACTGCGACTATCGATCCCGCATCAGTAAGCTTTTTAACTTCTTTAATCATAGCATTAGTCCTTTTGGGACATAATTTTTGCCTTTTCTGTTTAATCGGCTTATAAGTTGGATCAACATTCAGCTTATGACTTTCTACTTTCGGATCGATTTTGGGCATATCTTTCACTGACCATGCGGATGTTGTCATGTTATGATCTAGGAGTCTGATCAGCTTTTCTCAAATCAACTTATTCAAGTTAAATCTGATGCTAATGCATTTTGCTGAATTGGTTAAGTCGATGTTTACGAGTTTGATCATTGACCAATCCAGTTTCTCGGGAGCGGGTGGCTCTAAAATAGCTTTTAGACGTCGTGATCATACATGACTTGTTACGTAGTGTCAATTTGGCAATGAAACACGTTCGATACATCTTCTGGTCTCCTTGCAATGTGTAAGTTCCATTGTCAGTTGGGATCTTCACATACTGATGGTAACTTGACCAAGCTGCCTTCATTGCGTTGATCCAAGGAGTTCTAAGGATCATGTTGTAGATTGGCGGTTTATCGACTACTAATAATTTAATTTATCTCTTAATTCTTACAACTTGAATTGATAGCTTGACGGTCTCTATTGTATGTATTGAACTTCTATCGAACGCAGTTAAGCTTTTGTCTACCGGCTTGATTCTGAGATCCGGGAGCACCATCCAATCCAATGTCTTTTGAAAATTAAATCAACCAAACTTTCGGTGTCGATGAGTATCTGAGACATATCACAGTCAGCAATTCTGAGTGTGACGACTAACAGGTCATTATGCGGAAAACATACTCCTTTCAAATCTTCTGGAAGAAGAATATCTCTGAATCTACGGGCGTGAAACTCTCCAATAGAGTTGTGGGTTTAAGGGCGACCGCAGTACTACCTTTCGTTTGTACTTCTTGATTGACCGTATAATATCATCACAAGATTGGAGACCCCCGATGATGACTGCTACATCTACTCTTAGAGTTCCTTCTTCGGGAACCTTAAGCCCACCTTTCGCGTGTTTCGCCTTTTTTGTCGTGGCATTGCTTTGGGTTGCCTATTTGTCGGCAGCTTCTTGGCAACTCAGCCTCTTTTCGCTTTTTTATTCTAAACTTTCGGGTCTCTTCATCATAGATGCTTAACTCGCCCTTGCTATATATTTTTGGCAAATAGTTATTTTAGTTGTTTGCACTTTGAAGTCGAATGTCCGGCTTGGTCATGGAAGCTGTAATAGTTCCTTTGGTTGTAAGTATTGTTCCATGGTTTGCTCCTAACTGGACCATTGGTCTCGCCGGCCAGGATAGTTGCGGCCGTATTTGCTCTTCCTGTTGAACCTTTTGGGTTTTGCAAGGATTTGCTTCTCTTCTATGTACTTGGCATCCGATACTATGGTCGGTTGATTTATAAAGAGATCCCTTTGTAAATCCCCCTCGCTAATCATCCCAGATCTTAAAGCTTCAATAGCCATGTCTTCACTGACTTTGGATTTGTTCATTATTCTTCTGAAGCTTCCAAGATATAACTTCAAGGGCTCATCAAATCCTTGTTTCAAAGATAGCAGTACTACTACTAAAGTGTCCTGATTAATGAATATTGCATATTGCTTCATGAACAACTCGGCCAACTGATTGAAGCCTTCAATCAATCCTATTGGCAGTTATGAACCATACCAATGCATCCCTAGTCAAATTTTAAGCGAAAAGTTGACAGTACGCCGCGTTCTCTTGATCTGGATGGTAATTAGTTATTTCCATCATAACGTTGAATGCGCTTAGGAATTCCAGTGGATTTTTTGTCCCATTGTACGATGGATAATGCAGTCTTGGTCCTCGACTCACCGAAGTCCTTCTCAATCTTGGTGAAAATGGGAAGTTTCAAGCTTAAGCCAGAATCCGCCTAATTTCTGGCGCTGAGCTAGTCGCTTGATGGAATTGTGACCTCATCTCTTCCATTATTTTGTAAACAGTGGCGACATCGATCATTGTCGGGATTGGCTGTGTTAGAACATTCTGAGCCAGGATCTGGCCTTGTCCAAGATGTGATTCATCTGTGAACTCAGTGTTTGTTCAAATAGATTCCTTTAAACGATGGCGAGTACTTCTTTGCTTGGTCAGTTGTTTTGCATGGGCAGTGAATTGCTTATGTCGAGTTTGTCTCTTGCTTTGAGGCATTCGAATCATTCGACGTCTCTTTGGTCTGCCACTTCTTGTAATGCCAATAAGTTTTGTATCATCACCTCGTGACGGTGGTTCTGCTAGTGGTCAAGGGAGTTCAGTGACTTCGCGTGATTGATCCTGGTTGTTCTCTTGTGTTTTTTGAACAGAATTCAGAGGTGATCCATGAGCAAACTTTGTTTATTCCTGAGTAGGATCAGGAATAATTCTCTCCGTCGAGCGAGTGGTAATGTCATCTCCTGACATCTTTGTTTCTTTGTGATCTTCTGGTTTCTTCCGCGTTAAGAAATCATATGGCCTCTTCCCCACAGACGGTGTTAACTGTTCAAGCATGATTTACCACAAATGTTTTAAATCAAGCTCTGATCAAATTTAGAGGCAAGATAGGAAAGGTTTCTGATTAAATTAGAAGAGCAAGAAGGAATCGCACAAGTAGAAGATGGTCAAGAATGATTCTATTACTCTCAACTGAATGAGCCAAAAGAGATCTCCTTTTTGGATGATCTTCACCCCTATTTATAAGATTTATGGGCGGTTAAAAGTGATTAAAAATAGGAAAGATTACATTCTTGTTTAGATCCAAAGATATCTAAAAGATTCATGCTAGATTCTTGGAAATTTTCCTTATCAGAATAGAAAATGTTCCATTCTTTCTATTGATGACGTGTCATCCAACTTCCTTTTCGTCATGCCAAATTGCCGAGAAGGAGTCTTTCCGAGTTAGTTGCTCAAGACCAAGATGACCATTTCGCCACTTGACCAAATTCATGACTTGAGAATTTATTGGGTGCTAATTGTTTTCGTGGATCGAAATAGAATTTTGGATCCACCTCCAACAGTCGGGTCTTTTGGGTTTCGGGTATATTGGGTTTACCTATATAAGATCCGTTTGGATATTTTTTTGGGTTTGGATTGGATTCAGAAATTAAATTTTGGGCTCGGTTTGGGTTTGGGTCTTATAAAACACTCTATTTTGGGTTGGATTCAGTTCGGATTTGGGTAGGCTTCGGGTACTCGCATGTTTTAATTAATTTTTTATCAAAACATTTTCAAAAATAAACTTAACAAATTATTTAAAAACCTATAATTAATTAAAAATTTAATATTTTAGAGTTTTGGCTATTTTGATTCTAAATTGATTTGTATGTTTAGATTTATAATCATAATTTTGAATATTTGTGTAATTGGAAGTACGTATATAATTAATTAGTTCTAAATATATTATATATTTTTGGTATTTCAGATACCTGTTCGGGTATCAAGTTTTACTAGATCGAGTTTGGGTACCCGTATTATTATAATGTAAAACTCGTTCATGTATTCTGTAAGTTTTGGTTTGGTTTGATTTTGGATCGGATTCGGATATGGGTTCGAATTTCAGGTATTATACCCAGGGCTATTCCCACCCTTTGTTCCATAAAACTGAAATACTGAATTAGCAGATGAACTGAACCCGAGAAAACATATGGATATGACCTAAATCTATTTATCTAGAAAATTGAATCCTAACCCGAACCATAACCGAATCAATAATCAAATTTGTACCGATACATTTACATTAAATTTTATATTTTTAGAATTTTTTCATTAGTTTTGAATATANTTTTTATTAGTTTTGAATATATATATATATATATATATATATATTTGTAACAAAACCATCTTAATCTTATTTTCAAGGGTGGTTATGAACCTTAGATTAATTTTATCCTATAGTTTATAACACGGTCAAAATGAAAGTGTCTCTTGGGTTAATATATAGGTGATGTGATTAAAATGACCTAAAATTTGGTTGGAAATATAAAAGTAGACCCCCATTTGAGTCAATTGCAAAACTAACTCAAAAGGCTAGTGAATTTACAATATTTTTCTTAATGAACAAACAAAAAAACAGATATCACAATTACAGTTTTAAACTTCGGTAGCCTACAATTAAAGTCTACACGTATGTAGACTACATGTGAAGTCTACAAGGTAGAGTACATATGAAGTCTACAAGGTAGACTTAAAATAAAGTCTACTTTGTGATTAATTTTATTTTTAAAAATGAAATTAAAAATATAAGCAATTAGGATGTTTAATTTATTTAATGAAAAATATAAGTAATTAGGATGTTTTTAAACTTAAAATTTATTTACTTAAATATATACTTCAGTATATATTTTGAATTGGATTTTAATGTTTGTAAACTTTATTTAAAGTTTACATGTTGAATTTTGGATTTTACGTAGACTTTATTTAAAGTCTCATTCTAAATTTTGGTTTTTACGTAGGCTTTAGTTAAAGGCTACAAAATATAATTAATTTAATGCAAAAGATAATTATTAATAAAAATTTACTCATTGTACACTTTATATAAAGTCTACTTTAATGTAGGTTTAAAGTGAAGTCTACTTGTAGACTTATAGTAAAGTCTACTACGTGTAGACTTTAAATTAAGTCTACTTATGCGTATTTAAGCCTATTGGGATTGTATTTACTCTTACCATTTACCCTAGGTATAAAAGTAGTTTTACAAAGATGAAAGAAACCCTAATTTCATTTGTAGCCTCCATCTTTCTTTCTCATTTGTACCATCCATCTTTCTCTCTCATTTGCAACCTCCAATTTTTTAGATAAGGTTTAATTTTTATTCTTTGTTTTACTAAGATCTGGAAAAAAACAAACAAATCTTTTTGTATGTTGTAAAACTTTAAAAAGATTCACGTTTTGTTACTTGAAAAAATAAAAAATGAGATTTGTCTTACTTTGCTCTTTGATTTGGAAGTTTAATTTGTTTCATTTTTCATTGTCTTAGATTTGCTCAAAGGAGGACCAATGAAAGAAGAAGAGAAATCAAGAATAGTGGTTTTTGGATCATGTAAACTACATCATTCAAATTTCAAGGAATGAAAGATTTGATTTTTATTTGGTTTTATTGTAAAAGATTTCATCTCTTTTATTTTCTTTGTTAGATTTGAATTTGTTGGGTTTTTTTGTATAAAGATTTTTTATACTATGATATATTTGATTGTTTATCATTATTTTCTTGAATAAGCTTTTATTTTTTGTTGATTTTCTTATCTATAGTTTTTTTTTAAATTCGTTTTTTTGTTAATATTAGTGAAATATTTTATTTTTGTTCATTTTCTTGGTGGTAAATCTGAAATTTTTCATTTTTTATAATACTAGTGAAAGATTTTATTTTTTTGTTGATTTTTTTGTTAATGATAATGAAAGAATTAATTTTCTTTCTTATTTTCTTATGAAAAACTTATTTAGATATGTTTTCTGGTTAAATTTTTGTTAATTTTATTATTAATATTAGTGAAATATTTCATTTTTTGTAAATATTTGTGAAACATTTTATTTTATTTTTGTTGATTTTTTTTGTAAATCTTAATGACATAATTTTTTTTTTTTGTTTTCTTGTGAAATATTCCAATTTTTGTTGCAGATATCAGTTGCAGACATTTGTTGTAGATATCGATTGCAGACATAAGTTGCAAACATAGGTTTCAGACATCGGTTGTAGAGATCAGTTGTAGACATCGTTTGCGAACATCGTTTGTAGAGATATAAAATGTTGCTTGTATTTTAATTATAGTATAAGACTATTGTAAATTTAACCTCTTAATATTTTAATATGGCTTTGTTATTAAAGAAAAATTGTAATCATATATCCTAGTGAAATATTGTAACTATATATCCTTTCTATGTGAAGCGCTTATATCTATTATTTAAAGTATTTCAAGTACAAAGTATTTCAATTGTTAGAAAGACTTGCACATGAAATATACATATGCTAAAAGACTACAAAAAGCTTTGTCATCAAAGATAACCCATGTTAACAAGATTGACTTCATTACATGCATTACAAAGTCGTCATAGTAGACTTTATTTAAAGTCTACTCAGTGACTTCAAATGAAATCTATAGAAAATTATCCAACTTATTTTAAAAGTTTATTAAATCAAAAATAGATAAACATGTAAAATTTATACAGAAGTAAAGAAACACACATGAGAAAAAAAACATTACACATATGCTATAGATTTATTTATAACAAAATTATCATAGTAGACTTTATTTAAAATTATTTAGACTATTCAATGTAGACTTCAAATGAAATCTACTCAGAATGAGTTAATTATTAAAGTTATTTAAAATTTTTATTAAACTATCAATATATCACATAAACATGTAAAATTTATACAGATGTAATAATACACATAAAAAATTACAAAAAGAACAAAATTTATACATATGCTATAAATTCATTTTTAACAAAATTATTAGAGTATACTTTATATAAAGTCTACTTAATAATGTAGACTTTACATATACTCTACTTAATGTAGACTTTACATAAACTCTACTTAATGTAGACTTTACATAAACTCTACTCAGAGTGAGCTACATGCCTAAATTATATAAAAAATTTAGTAAACCATAAATATAACACATAAACATGTGAAATTTATACACAGGAAGGTAAATGAGTAAGCACACATGGGAAAAATACAAAAAAAATTATACATATACTATAATTTGAGTTTTACTAAAATTGTCATAGTAGACTTTATTTTAAGTGTACATTTAAAAGGGTTAGTTTTGCATTTCACCAAAGTTTGACTTTTTAGAAGTAGACTTAATTTACAGTTTACATCAGAAGTCTACAATATGTTTATAAAGTAGACATCTTTTTAAGTCTATTGAGGTTAGTTTTGCAATTGACTAAATTTGACTTTCCGTGTTAAATCTACTTTGTAAGTCTACATTTTGTAGACTTTAATTGAAGTCTACTTTTCAGAAATGTAGATTTTAAATAAAGTCTACTTTTTTATTTAGTTACATCATATGTGCAATGACATAAGCTAATAATTAGTAGACTTAAGGTAAAGTCTACATTTTGAAAAGTAGACTTTAAATTAACTCTATAAAATATAGACTTTCTGAGTAGATTTAACTGAAAATTCAAACTTAGTCAATAGCAAAACTAATCTCAGTAGACTTAAAAAGAAGTCTACTTTTAAAAATTTTGTGTAGACTTCTGATGTAGACTTAAAACTAAGTCTACTTCGATAGTCAACATATTGGTCAATTGCAAAATTAACATTTTTAATGTAGACTTAAAATTAAGTCTACATCCGATTTTTTTCTCAACAAAAAGAAAAATGTAGACTTAGTTTTAAGTCTAGAACACATTGGTCAAATGAGAAACTACCCCATATGTTGACTTGTAGACTTTATTTTATGTCTACAACCGAAGTAGACATAAGTTTACCTTCATTTACTGTCCAGAACTTCGAGTCAAACTTACACCGACAAATTTTTAATTGTTTTTAATTCTAAAACATAGAAAACAAGAAGAAACACGAAGATATAAAAATTTGAAATGCAAAGAAGAAAGTTTTTGGATGAAATTGGTGAGAGAGTAGAAGAATGTGATGTTATGTTAGCCATTTATAGCTTATTGAGTCTAAAAATGGTAGGTAAGTGAGCATTTATAGCTCATTTTGGTTGTTAATGGTGGTTAGAAATATTGAAGAAGATGACATTGTTGTAAATAAGTTGTTTATCACATATATTTATGTCTTTTTAAGTATTTTTCGGAATCAAAAAAAAAATTACATGATGGTAAATAAATAGTGTAACAAGGTTATTCTGGAGAAAATTTTGGAGAGAGAAAAATGGGTTATTTTTGAAAATTTTGCAATTGATCCCCAAAAATAGGTTATTTTTGAAAATGACCCTAATATATAAGACTAAGATTATATATGCGCTATAGCGTAGATTTTTTTTATATAAAAAAAACCCATGTTCGTATCTTGGTTCTTAGAGCCATGTTAATATTTTAAAATATTATTTCCGATATGTTATTTTGGAGGCTTGAAACTCGAACCAAAATTGACACGAATTAGAGAAATCAAACCCGAATTGAACCTGATAAAATATCCAAATGGGTCTTAAATCTATGTATCCAAAAAGCCCAACTCAAATCTGAACTGGAAACAATAAAAATACAATAACCCAAACTCGATCTATATCGATCTAAACCATATCAAAAAAATTAAGTATCTAAATAAGTCTTAAATCAACAAAACAAAAAAAACAAAATTAGAAGAATCAAACCGGACAAAATACGAGAATGAGTTCTAAATCTATGTAATCGGAAAATCGAATCTAAACTTGAACCGAAACCAAACTAAAAATCGAGTTTGTACCTACATATTTTCATTAAATGTTTGTTTAAGAGTTGTTTCCATTAAATATTTATTAATTTTGAATTTATTAATATTATTTATATTTAGACATTATAATGTATACTTAAGACTAATATACAAAGTAATGTCACACCAAAAATAAACGTACAAAGTAATTTTATTATTTTAGAGTTTTATTTAAGTCATTATTAATTTTGAATTTATGTATAAATTTGTAAAAAAAAATCATATTAATCCTAATTTTAAGGGTAGTTATGAATTTTAGGTAAATTTTTATCCAACAGTTAAAATATAAATATCGTTCGTTTTAATATATAAGACTAGGATTATACCCATGTTATAATGCGGGATTTGATTGTTTTGATTGTTTAAAAAATTCGTGTTCGTTTAGATCATTAGACCCGTGTTGATAATTGGATAAATTGTCTTAGAGGAACCCGAACCAAAATTGATCTAAACTAGAGGAACAAAATCATCTAAATTCCAAAATGAGTCATAAATCTATTTACCTAAAACATTGAACCCGATCCCGAATCCAAACCAATTCAAAAACTAAATTTTAGCTTGTGAGAGCTTTTCTATTAGTTTTCCTTTAATTTAAATTTTATAAAAATAGTCGAACTTGATCTATACCGAACCAAACCATATCCAAATAATAAAACTATCGAATAAATGTTAAATCAAAAGAACCAAAATATCGAATTAGAGGAATCGAACCCGACAAATACTAGAATATAATCTTACATCTATGTAACCAGAAAAGTGAATCCAAACCTGAACTGAAGTGAATTTGTACCCGATAAATTTTTATTAATTTTACTTTTTTCTGATTTTTTCTATTAAATTTTAATTATCATTGAATATTTTTATAGAAAATATATAAAGAAAACCACTTTAAGCCTAGTTTTAAGGATCGTGTCAAACGGCCTTTAAACCCACGGGCCTGGCCCAATAAGGGCTTATTGGATGCGGGCCAAGACAATATAATATCTGCCCACAAAGTAGCGGACCTCGACCAGTAAGCGGGTTAAATGGGTGGAACCTGTGACGGGTCGCGGGTTAACGGGTTGCCCGCAAAAAATCAAAAATTCTGAAATTCAGTTTCGATTTTTCAACCCAGAAATCTCATAGAACTTGTCGATATTTCGACAAAACCTTTGTGTACTTCGCTAGGGAAGAGATGAATAGAGCAATGCTATGCTTTCGAACCAATTGAGACAAGAGAATCGAGTTTCACCTATTAGGTAAATCTTTGAAGATTGCTTCATCCTGTTTGCTAGTTTTATAAATTTCTTTGTTTCTAAACGGGTTAAACACTAGAGATTCCCTTAGGTATAAACTGATTAGAACAAGGAAAAATCTATTCTCTGTTTGTGTCTTGCAGGATTGATGCAAAGCATCTTTAGGATTGTTTCCGTTCTTTTAAGAGTATGTTAATAAGGGATTTTGTTAGCATCTTAGAATAGGATTCCAGATCCTTATTGTTATTTACGAGTAAGTTCAGTTTGTTGTTGCTTCAGTTTTGAGTTTCTGAATTTCTGAGCATTGAGTTTCTTTTTTTTGAGACCAGGTGTCGATTGATCCTTATTCTTTTAAGAAGAATCATCACTTGTAGGTATTCTTTTAAATCAACGATCTGATAACTATTTTATACTCATGAGTTACGTCAAGAATCCAAACGTGACGTTAACTATTATACCATATTCTTTGATTGTCAATAATTTGATAGCTTTTTTGAGATGTGTTATGTGTTATGGTTGCAAGTCTTAAGCTTAAGTTCTGCAGCAAATAAAACTCTGGTTCAGACTGTTGTAACTTGTAAGATTGGTTTACTGCACACTCTTTGTTGTGAATTTGCTCTAATTCTCTTTGTTGTACTACTAGTAAACTCAATGGGAAAAGACACTAAGACTTGTAATTGAAATTTAGAGTAAGTTATATTACTTTCTTGTAGGATTTGGTTTTGGCTAGTCATTTAATGTAGCTGTGTTGGTAGTTCACGTAACAAGGAAACCTGTATTAGTAATTTACCCTTACAAACTACTTCTGAATATAAAGAGATTCGGTGATTCAGATTTGATTATAAGACTCGTAATCATGTTTTCTTTTTTTACATAAAATAAATAGATAAATGGTTAGTTGGGCTTGGAAAAATTCACTTCAACAAAGACCACTATTTTTGTTTTGGTACATGGTTTCAAGAAGTTACAGCACAGGTAGAGCTTCCATCATTGTTCTATTTGTCAATCAAAAAATTTGCTTTTTCTTAAACCTAGCCAACCATGTCTCTCCCTCTCTTAGGGGTCGGTCCAAATCATAATATTAAGAAAGGACGGTAGACTTAGGGACTGTGATCTTTCTAGAAGAATTGTCACCGTCATTATGGCCAAAGCTGCAACATGATGCTCGAAAATATGTAGAGAAAGAGCAAGAAGAATTCAACAAAAATCTTGGGAACAAGAGTCCAGATATTGCTTCTCAAGTTTAACTTGAATTATCTATAATTAATTTAGGTTTTGAGAACAAGAAAAAGTCTTCCAAAAACATAAGAACAATAGTCCTATGTTTGTGGTGATATCCAGGGATTTTGCATAATATATATTTTTAACATCAATATATTATAATTAGTAAGAAATATAAATTACCAAACGTGATTGCAAATCAAAGTTCACCATTTACATATTTCAAAAACGTTTGAAACACTCTAAACCAAATTACCAACTAGAGGAAAAACATTTATATTTAAATTGCCTATAAGGAAAACGTTTATATTAATATATATAAATAAAATTATAATCATATTGCAAAATGCTCGTGGTACATTGGTTGGTTTACTATTCCTTTTCCAAAGGTGGGAGGTTCAACTCTTTCAAAATGTTTTGTTTTAAGAGTTTAAAATAGAAGGTTTGCGGGCCAGCCCATTAGTCCATTGGGCTTAGCGGAGTGGGCTTGGACTTTGAAATAATACTCGTGGTCTTAACGGCTGACCCGCAGCGGATCAAAAATTTTAAAGGCTTCCTGCGGATTGGGTTCATTGGACATGGGCCGGTCCGTTTGGCACCCTAATTGCTGTAAAGCATATATTAATCCTAAATTTTATAATACACGGTCAAAATAAAAGTGTCTTTAATATATAAGATACCAAATATTTCAGTTATATTGGTGACTTTACCTAATATTTAATTTATGAAATGAAAGGGGATATAAGAGCAATATTATTGGGAGTATTTTAAAGTAGGGTTCTTAAAGTTAAAAGTTGTATTTTGTGGGTAATTTTTATGTAAGATTAATGGGGAGTTCTTAAAGTGGGGTTTTTAAGAAAAAAAAAAGAGAGAGAGTGAAAAGATGAGAGAGAGTAAAAAAGAGGAGAAAGAGCGAAAAGATGAGAGAGAGTAAAAAAGGAGAGAGGGTAAAAAAGATGAGAAAGAGACAAAAAAGAGGAGAGAGAGAGTGAAAAGATGAGAGAGAGAGTAAAAAAGAGGAGATAGACTAAAAAGATGAGAAAAAGTAAAAAGATGAGAGAGTAAAAAGATGAGACGGAGTAAAAAAGAAGAGAAATAGTCAAAAGATGAGAGAGAGTAAAAAAGAGGAGAGAGAGTAAAAAAAGAGAGAGGGTAAAAAGGAGAGAGAGTAAAAAAGAGGAGAGAGAGTAAAAAAGAGGAGAGAGAGTGAAAACTTGAGACAGAATAAAAAAGGAGAGAGATTAAAAAGATGAGAGAGACTAAAAAAGAGAGAGAGTAAAAAGATGAGACACAGTAAAAAAATGAGAAAGAGTCAAAAGATGAGAGAGAGTAAAAAAGAGGAGAGAGAGTAAAAAAGGAGAAAGGGTAAAAAGAAGAGAGAGTAAAAAAGAGGAGAGAGAGTAAAAAGAGGAGAGAGTGAAAAAAAAAGAGAGAGTAAAAAAATGAGAGAGAATAAGCTTTTTAATAATAAAATAAGATAAAAGACTTATTAAGAAAGTCTCTTAAATAAGAGACTTTTATAGGGGTTTTTAAGCTTTCTAATAATAAAAATAAGCTAAGAACCCTTAAAAAATTTTTGATAATGTTGGTCTAAATCTGAACATAAATATGAAGGAATGTGAAATAAAAACAAAAAAAAACTCGAAAAGACAATAACATATGAATTTTTAAAGTTACAAATTGCGCTGGTCACATTTTGGTTTGACAATATCACTGCCATTAAAAAAAAAGGGAAATGTAATGATTCATATATATGCGTGCGTATTCACGTATGATAAGTAGCTTGCTCGGAAAAAGCTAGTATAGTAGTAGAAGTGTATGAAGAAAGCTAGAATTTATATTTACAATTTTTATCAATGGAATGATTAATACATAAAACATTCATTTAATTAATTGTAAGCCAATTAAGTGAGTCATATGTATTTGAAGAACTATGAGATCTCATCAAAATATAACACAAGCTGCAGCAGTTATTTTGTATACATCAACTTTCTAGAAAATCGTGTATAGAAAATACTGGTATTTAGAAAGTTAAAAGGATATGTGATTAGGAGAGAGTGAAATACAAAAACGAAATGGTAATATGACAAGTACAGAGAAGCTTGAATCTAAGCATTATATGGTAGACTAAGGATTAGTTAATTAAAATGATAAGAAGAGGATTTAGGGTAGGAGTAGGGAAAAGAGAGAAAGGGATTTTAAGATCCCAAAAAGAGGAGAAAGAAATGGGGAAAAGGGTGAAATGGAAAAAGTGAAGAGAGACAAATGATAGATAGTAAAGGAGACAAAACCTATGTATAAATATATGGGGCAGTTTAGAACAAGTATAATAGTGAAAGCCACTACATATATATATATATATATTCATATAATANAGTGAAAGCCACTACATATATATATATATATATTCATATAAAAATAATGCACAAAAACATATATGGAATATCAAAAAAAAAAAAAAAGAATGAAAGAAAAGGAGTGATGGTGAGAGATGAAAGAATGTCACGTCGTTTTAAGCTACCCTCACATCTCCCGATATCATTCATTCATATCCCCTGAATTCCACGCCCCTCTTCTTACTATTTTATCTCACTTCTACTTCTATTATCTATCTAGGTTCTCTTCTATATTTTGTGTTAATTAACCTCTTTCTTCCTTAATTTAACACTAATTTTTTCTTCTTTCACTTAACCCAACTATTATACTAAGACTTTTAGTAGAATCGAGATTAATCATATAGTTACTAATTTTGTCAAACATGATTATCACATCAAACCCTTAACTATATATATATATATTTAACTGTTTACATATATAATAACCAAGTTATTCAATTCTTTTACAGAGTGGAGATTTTATTATATGTGATATTGTTTACAAAGTTAGTCAATTCTTTTACAAAGTGGGGATTTATATATAATAATGTTTTATCTGTTTTACATTTTTACCTATAAATATATCTGTGATATTTTGCAGTTCGGTGGAGGAAATAGTTAACAGATGAATGAATAAAACAAAGTTAAATAGATGTATATTATTCTATCCACACGTAGATTGATATTTTGAAAATACAATCTACTAGTTTCTCTATCTTTCATTTTTTTATTAGTTTTGTTTCTCTATCTTTGTCTCTCTCTCTTTATGTATAGACGACACATACATACATACATATGTGGTTACAAGACCACATTTGCATACTAAACTTCAAACCCACAGCCAAAATAGCCAATGCCACTTTCTGCTATTGTTCTATAACTCCTTCGTCCAAATCTTCTCTCTCTCAATATAATATACAAAACTCTAGCTAGTATTTACATGTTCCGTTCATTTATACATACATAAATCAAAATGTGGACGATGGGTTACAACGACGGAGGTCCAGATTCCTTCAACGGAGGAAGAAAGCTCCGTCCTCTCATGCCACGCCTATCTTCTTGCCCCACTGCCGCCGCCGCAAACACCAACTCCGACAACCGCTATAATATGGGTCTGTTCTCTCTCTCTCTTCATCTGTCTTGTTACTAATGCTCATGACCTTGTTTGCTATGATTTTCTTAGCAGTAGTGACGATGACGGCGGAGCAGAACAAGAGGGAGCTGATGATGCTAAACTCAGAACCACAACATCCACCGGTAATGGTGAGCTCACGGTGGAACCCAACGCCGGATCAGTTAAGGGTTCTTGAAGAGCTTTATAGACAAGGAACTAGAACTCCTTCCGCCGACCATATCCAACAAATCACCTCACAGCTACGTCGGTACGGAAAGATAGAAGGCAAAAACGTTTTCTATTGGTTTCAAAACCACAAAGCTCGCGAACGCCAGAAACGCCGACGACAAATGGAAAGTACTGCCCATGAAGATTCCGTCCTGACATCAGCTACTCTTGTCTCTAACCACGGATTCAACAAGAAAGATCCAGCAGCTGGTGAGATAATTAATATATCCATATCAATTTTTTTGTTGTTAAGATTTGGATCCACAAGTCTAATTCATAACCTAAACTCACAAAACCATTTGACCAAATACATTTCTAACTATATCAATATAGTGTTTTTGGGGTTGTTAGTGAAAATCTTGACGTTGATTTTTTATAAAAACTTTCAGGTTACAAGGTAGAACATACCAAGAACTGGATATGTTCGGTCGGATACGACACGCAACCAGAGGTACGTATAAGTCTTCTACGTATATATGTATGTTTGTTTCTAATTATTAAATTTCTGGTGTATAACCCTATATATATATATATATATATATGTGTGTGTTCATAATGGTCTTCTATGTATTGGTTGTATGAAAGGGCATGTAGTTAAGGTTTTCTGGTTTTATATAATTAGCATATGATTACAAACAGAATTTTCTTAAGAATAAGTGAATTCTCTTTTGGAAGTTTGGGTAAGTTCAATGGAAAAACAACAAAAGGAGATAGCAAATGGTAGAGAACATGAGGCGGTGGCAAATACCAAAAAGTTAGTTTATTGGGAAATGCAGAAAATATGTATTTTATTACCATATAGTAATATAGTTATATTAATATTAATTGTTTGAATACTATAAACAAAAACTTAATGGATTGATCCAAAAAGCTGCAGAGACTTTCCTTTTTGTCGGGACAGCTGCTACGTACGATCGATCCTTTATAGCTTGTGTTTGATTTTTCCATAAATTAGTGTATAATTTAAGTCCAACATATGCTGAAAAGACAGATTTGACCTTGGTCTTTAACGGTCTCATTCTTCTTCATCTCACCTCTGTTCCTTTCTACGTATTATTTTTGGGTCTACTAAGATTTTGACTTATATACTGTACGTAACCAAGTTTTGCATTTTCCAATGCTAATTAATTCTTTTTGAAATTTCAAATATCTTTAATATTATTTCTCTTTTTTGTTTAATTAGAAACCTCATGATCATCAGGAGGAGGCAGTTTATAGACGGATCGAGCGTAATGGTCGGTGTGGAGGAGACGATAGACGAAGCATTTTAGGGAGAAACTCGACGTTGCAAATGATGCATTTGGCACCTGGTCTTTATCCTTCTTCACACCATCATCATCATCATCATCATCGTAACCTAATTTTGAATTCAACAATTGTATCCTCCAACATATCCACTAGCAACAGTACTGATAGTGCTGCTAAAGATACGACCACAGTTTCACCTGCAGTGTTTCTACAGACGAGAACAGCAACGAATTTAGAGACTTGTAATGATTGTCAGGGTCAGGAACGACATGAAGACTGTTCTAATGGTGAACTGGATCATGAAGAACAGACACTTGAGCTGTTTCCATTAAGGAAAGAAGGTTTTGTGAGCAATGGTGGAGATGGTGAGAAAGAGAGGGAGAGTGCCATTCACTGTTTCTATGAGTTTTTGCCATTGAAAAACTAGTTCCCTAATAGAACGACAACACCTTTTTGTGCGTTTAGATGATTAGTCTAATTATTCAATCAAGAGAGCGAGTTAACTGATTAGGGTTTTTGTTTGGAAGTGAGGGAAGGCGTGCCTTTATGTTATTGATGTAAACTTCTCATAAGTGTTTGCCTTAAAATGAACTTTGGACCACTATCTTTAAGTGTAAAAAACTGAACCGGACAATAAAGTTAAGACAAGAATAGAGAGACATGTATTTTCCATTGAGTTTTCCATTTGTGGATCAAGAATATTGCACGAATTAGGGTTTTGCTGATTTGGTGTTTGGATCAAATGTAACGTACATAATTTGTTACTTTTCACACCTTATAACTATATATGTATGTATATATATATACACTTAATATCAAAACTATCTACAGTAATATATATATGTAAGGATTGTGTGAACGTGGACATGTGTTTGAATGAGCAAGGTATAAATGCGAGAGAGAGACAAAAAGAATTGGGTTGATGTTGAAATGACAGAGAGTTGATGAATTTTAATTGGTTTCTGATTTTTTTTGTTTTATCACTTGCATACCAACAAAATGCCTTTCTCCTATCCAATATCACCCATAAATACAAGTGTACTATATATATATATATATAAATATAGAGTTAAGTAAAATCACTTTTGAATATGATTTCAGTTTTCTAGCTTTTACAAATTTTAGTAATAATTTTAAAAATTTCACGCTGCTTCCTTCACATAAAAAACAAATGAAGCAAACAAGTGTGCCGACTTATTGTCCAAATTTTCTTCATCCAATGAGATGTATATGCGAAATTTTTCTTTTTCATATTAGCTACGGTCTTGAATGAAGTATGAGCAGCAAACTTCTTTCGTGGGATTAATCATCTTAAGTACTGAAGCATGTTTGAGTTATTAAAGAGAAAAACAAACAAACAAACCTGCAGTTTGAGTTTCTACACACTTCGATGCTAATCAGGATATCTTGAATTCTTTTTGAGTTAATTAAGCTTCGCTTATAAGAAAATTTACCAAAAATAGCTTCCCTTTTAAATTTAAATGTTAGGTCAAAATGTGTACTTATAATTAAGACTTTTTTGTAGAAAAAAAAACATGGTTTTTGTAACTTTTATCTAATCTAGGAGCTGAACCGGGCTACGCCTAGTTTCTTACTTCAAAATTACGTAAATTAAACTATTTTCCACTTGTTTATTAAATCGGGGACATGATAGCTTCTAAAACTTGTTTTATCAATATAAACTTCAAAACAAAAATAGAATATAGTAAAAGAGAAATTGCTCACGTGATAATTTTACTTAAATTTTTTATTATACAAACTATATTTAATCCCAAAAGATGTAGTAGTCTACAAAGTTACTCACACTAACCTTTTTATATTCTTCAATCCTTAGTTTTATAAAATTTGAAAATTCTGAGAGCATCTTGAATGGTGCTTCAAATCTCTTTTCAAACTCTATTTTTGAAGATAAATCTTTTTCAATGGTGCTTCAATTCTCTCTTCAAATTTGAAGATCTTTATTTTTTTCAAATTTGAAGGATCTTCATTTCTTCCTTCGTTTTTTGAAATTAAAATTTTTATTTATAAAATGATCATTTCACTTTCGTTGCTTTATTATTTTATACAAAATTAAATTTGCACTTGATTAAAACCATTAAACCAACCGATTTAGTTTATAAAATTACGGTTAGAATGTCTCTTCTTCTTTTTTTGTCAACATTGGGCCACAACTGGCTGACCCATCAGCCAATCTCCTATGTAATGCAGGCAGCAAGACTCGGTCCCGAGACATGCAAATGCGCCTGCCTTTAGTGGACTTACCATCTGCCACTAGGCTAAAAGGCAACTTGCGCTGTTAGAATATCTCTTCTAAATTAATAAAACTCAAATCAAATAACTTTTAATAAAACGAAAGTCTCTTTCAAATAATATGACATATTATTTGGATGATGGTATATATCCAACATGGTCCACAAAGTGCAAACTATTCATGAACCCACACGAAAAATATTACACAATCTAAACCTTATAAAAAATTTAAAGATTATAGTCGCATGAATTAGATTTTTAAAATTTGAATAGAAGATATAGATAATTTCTTTATCAGGAAAACTTCGATTTAATAATTTCAAAGTGTGGGTAGTAGTGATGGAAGATGATATGTGTATTATTTTCTATTTTGTAAGACTGATTTGCATAGTTTGAGATGGAAGACATAGTTGTAAAAATTGTGAATTGAAGGATTTTGTTTTGCAAAAGACCGTATAATTAAGAAGTGGGAAAGAGTGCCTAGCCAACATTACTTTGAAATGGGAAACGAGACAAAAATATGAGAGTGGGAACGTAAGAAAATGAAAGAAGAGTGACATTTAGAAGAGAGAAGAGACAAGACAAAAGAAACAAATTCAATTACATAAAAGGAAAAAAAACTGAATAGGTAATTCACAGAAGAATCCCCGACACTTTGATTTCTCTTTCCCAAAGATTCATACATTCTTCTATGTCTCTTTGTACGATTCAATGAGACCCTTTTCTTTTAATAACAACTTTTAGATGAAAGGTCGCAACTTATTTTTTTTGCTTGTATTGCTTATTTTCATGCATTGTCATTCCTTCCTTTTCTTTTCTCTTTGTATTTGCTTTATGTCTCCATGATGATTGTGAGCATTGAAGTAAGCAAATCTACATAACTTTAATCAGTTTATACGAAACAAAACTGAAAAAAGCAAGATGAGAAATATATGTATGGGTTCTCGTATGGTCAACTGATAACCACACGTACGTACCATCCTATCCTATTGTATATATTACTGCATGCTAAGAAATAAAGAAACATGAATCTTCTCGTGAATTGTAATGAATTATTAATGGTAAAGTATAAAATCTTTTGGTTATTTCCACAGATTCATAATAATTCCATCTCTCTTCTTTAATTTGATTCATATCAAGCAAGATGAGGATATTTTTTGTTAATACAAACTTTTGAATACTTATTATAATATTCTAGGTTTTGAAAATTCGAACATTGGATGAGCCTATCTGTTCAGAAACACACTTCCATATTAACGTAGACAAACTTGGTACATATAAAAGAAAATTCATTTATTTTTGTCAACTGCATCGATAAATTTTAATCTATAGCCCAAACTCATCCTTAAATTTTTTTTATAGTGGTATGGAATGGAATTCCAAATGTCTGAGCCATTTTTTCGGCTAAAACACTTTATTGATATCACAATATTATCGTGCGTTACAATATTGTACGTAGAAATTCAAGACAAAATTCAAATAACATCCAAAGGTAGTTCGTCATAGTTATTATCTTTGCAGTAAGACCATCAGCACATCTATTCACATTACGAGGCACAATTTGAAACTTGATATCATCAAACAGAGCACACCACTTTTGGACAAGGGCAACATAATGCTATAGTCGAAGGTTGTTATCATTTTGCAACACCTGATGAATCACTGTATTATCACCTTTGAAAATGACTATATTGTACCCTAATGTCCATATAATCTGCAAAGCCTATAGTAATGTTGTAAATTTGAATTGTTCGATGGTGAAGGGTCCTTGAAAACGTCCCATTCCATAATGCTTTGTGTCCCCATTGTGATCATGTACTATCCAGCCAAGACCCGATGCCAAGTTACCTTCATGATGTAATGCATCGTAATTGCACTTGAAAAATAGTAAAGGCAGTTTTTGCCATGAAGCAATGGGTCGGTATATGCAGCAGCTGAGCAACTGAGGTTTTGCATCTAACCATTTATGTGTGTCTGCATCAGATAAATTTGATATGGTCCCAAAAGTTATCGTATTATGCGAAAACACTAGAAATTCCGAACTTTCCATAATCTCCACATAACCCAAAATGTTAGATATCTCAACAAAAGAGGAATCACTTGATTATTAGCTATTAAAATAGTGATATGTATTTTATCTTCCAACAAAACTTGGTAATTACATAGATCATGTATTGGTAAACCTGTTGTTCGCCAAGTAGCTATTGCGTAGGGACAACTAAAGAGCACATGGTCATGAGTTTCAAGTTTAGAGTAACATCGGTGGCACGGATTGGTCGCCTGTATGTTATGGTGTTGCAAATTAGCGGAGATAGCAACGCTTGTGAACTTATCGGCCAAAGAAAATGACATAGCTTTTGAGACAGTTGGAGTTTCCATATAGCACTCGTTAGTTCCAGAAAGGAAGCCAGGGGTGGCTTAATTAGCATTAGCGAGATCAACTCTTTGTTCTGTGCGACCCAATAACCACTCTTGACAGTGTATGTCCCATTTTGTGTATGGTTCCATATGAGCCTATTGGGCACGTCATCCGTAGGTAAGGGTAATTTCTATAATAAATGATGATTTGGAGGATGGATCGTAGCTATTATCTTTGATTCTTGATAAATGAAGTTCTTGAGGTTTCTCCTATCAAATCGTTGAGTAAGGTAATTGGAGGGTGAGTTGTCGAACCAATACTCGGAATGACTTACTAGCAACCTATCTATGACCATGTTCTAGTCCAAACAAATATAAAACATTTTGTTACAATGCTTAGAGAATAGATAAACTAAACGAGTAAATGGCATATAGGACAAAATAGGCTAAAAGACAAAATAAAATTAGAGCATGAACACTAAACAGAGAAATAGGTATAAAACATAGTGCAATTTGAAATAGGTTTTCAAACAAACGAGAAAGGAGGATCTTAAGGATTGGGTGGTTGATCGGCGATGAACTTGGCGATCCACCTCGTAGGGTTACTTTTTAGCGATCTCTAGACTAGGGGAAGAGTTAGATCAACCCGATCTCGCGGAGGAGATCTCAATCCGAACCGGCTGATCCATTCGGCTCTCAACGCGATCTCACTGATCCAGATGCATAAAGATCGGCCTAAGATCATCAGATGGCCGATCCGCATATTAGGGCTCTCTTTGGTGGATTGAACCATCTCTAGTAAGGATCGGGGCATTCATTTCCGTTAGCCCTAGCTTTCGGTCATGACCCGAATCAGATCTCAGCTGATCAGGAAGAGATAGGTCTTAAGCACAGCCTTACTAGAAGAGATCGGTGTTAACGATCGGTTAGCTAGGCGACGGAATCACCGATTTCACCTCTGATCTTTCCATCCTTGAGATCTAAGCGGATCTACTCGCTCCTCATGTTGAGAGGGATGAGGAATGGGGTAGATTCCGAAAGCATATTCAAAGAAGAAAGGCTAAGATGCGAAATATTAAAATAAACAAGCATGAACTAATTCCTTCCATAATCAACCATCAATCCATAAAAAAACCTTAGAGTAAAGCTTAAAACAAAAATATCATAAAGATAGAGTTTTTTTGGCTAAACAAGCAGATGATGACATAAGAGTCATTAGAGGGGTATTTATAAGATCATTCTCATAACTCTAATGGTCAAACTGACCTAAGACGGTCAACCAGGAAGTCTGTGAAACTTCTCTCGGAGTTCTTGCGTGAGCTTGAACTAGGAGGAACGCTTTATGTCTTTGTCCTCATGGTCTCCGTCTGAGTTGTTGCTCCGAGTGTGATCCTTGATGTAGAGAAAGATAAGTCTTTATTCTGCACGAGTCTTCCCTCAAGATAGATTGGTTGAGGCAAGTCCTTGAGGTGGCCTTTATTGGGATTCTTCCGATTTTCCTCACATACAGGCTTCAAGGTGGAGGTCTGAGGGGTACACGATCCTTCTTGATTGCTTCTCCCTTAAGCATTCCAACAGCTGCTCCAATGCTCCTTAGCTTCATTTTAGCTCCTTTTGTGCTCTTTTTACCTGAGTGGACTCCAAACTCAAAATGCAAATGCAAAATTGCAAAACAAGCCTAAACGGTTCTAAGTACAAGGAAAATCTATCTAGATGAATGCAAAACAACCTAAAATAAGGCTCTAAAAATATCAAAAATCACACACATTAGCTCCCCCAAACTTAGATCTTGCTTTGTCTCAAGCAAGTGCAATGACCTAAGATGGAAAAACTGCACACAAAATGGGAACATCTCATCCAACGAGTAACTTGTATAAGATAGGGCCATAATCCACATGTGAACCCTAACCGCAATGTAATCATCCTCAAGAATTGCATCCAGCCTATAGATTCCTCATACCTAAGCCGATTGCTAAAGGTTCGAGTCCAATTTCTTATTTCTTTTAGGTGCGGTCCTCAAAAGAGACTAGGGATCAATGAGTACATATTTCAACTTTCCTAAGCTTAGCATGATCATTCTTTTCAACTCAAGTGGTTCCCTCTCATCCACACTTTTGCTGCCCGCTTATTTATTCTTTTCCTTTTTGGCTTTTTCGAAGTTGGCTTACACAAACATGAAAGGCTACGAGTTTACGCCTCCTTCCAAGTTGGTTCACCAACCCGCATATGAAGTAAGCAGCAGATATACATGATCGTGAAAGGCTACGAGTTTACGCATTCCAGCCGCTTTACCTTTACCACTTACTCGTTATTTTTTTTGGGTGGGCAGCTTTTCATTTCTTGTTTTTCACTTAACTTGAGAGGGTTTTACCACATACATACAATAGATCATGCTAAACATAAATAAGGAAGGTATTTGATACATCTCTAGGCCCTAAATCGAAAATTCAAATTTAATTTTAGAAGGAATCAAACAAGGCCTTTTCAAGACACAACATAAGCAAGTTCACTAAGGTGAATGATCCGCCCAAAAATTTTCCAAATGGCTAATTACCAATCAAGAGCATTCACAATGGTTACTAGCTAACTTAACAAGGTTTGCCCATCATCAAGATAATTCCCATATAACAAGTATGGATGCATAAATTCTATGTGAATGCAACCTATGTTCAAAGTTAAATGGATGCAACTATATGAACACTCTAGGTTTTTGGATTTAATTTTCAAAAAAATTCAATTTTTTTTGTTTTTTTTCTATGTCATATATGCTATAAAATGCAACAAAGAAAAATCTAAATGGATTTTTACAACCTAAGTGAATGCATGCAAAATGGAAAAAAAGAACACAAGAAATAAAGTGAGAGTACTCTAGAACCCTCCCCCAAACTTAAATTACACAGTCCCTTGTGTGCATAAAGGTCTAAGAGAGTTGTCTAGACTGTCTTATGGTATGTACAATGGTTTTGGAGTATGGTACCTAGAAGTCAAAAAAGTGAGAAGTCGAGGTATTCATGTCCTTGAATGTGTAACTGTGAGGGTTTGGATACCTTCTTAGAGCTAATCCTTCGCATGGGGCGATGTGTTGTGGTCTGTCGCAGTGATCCTCGCAGGTGTAATCGGCAAGAGATGCATGCGAGGGATCGGGTTGGGAGGTCTGCCCTGGATTGGCTTGATTGCTGTTCTGGCGCCTGTGGCTCTTCTTTCCCTTTCTCTTGTAAACCAGCGTGTTGTCGATTGACTGGTATTGCGGCTGTTCCTGGAGTACTTCGTGGGAGCTGGTGGCTACTGAGGTTGAGTGTCTCCTCGCGGGTGGCGGCGAGTCATGTGTGTGAGGCTGTGATGACATCCTGCTGATCGATGATTGCAGCCCGTCAATTGCCTTCCAGAGTTCTTAACGCTCACTGTGCCAGTCCTCCTTTTCTTTTGCAAAGCCCTTCACCTTCTTGAGCTTCCATTTTCCCAACTTCTAGAGTTTTCCGATGCGCTTGTGGGCTTCTTTGGTTGTGGTACATTGGTTCCTCTTCTGGAATTCTTCAAACAGGTAGGACTCAGGATCGATCTCGTATTCGTTCATGTCCACTTTGCCTATTGAGCTTGCTGTCCTCGAGACGCCTCACCGCGGAGAGCTGCGAGGGACGGGATAAAAGTCACATTCTCTTTTACCTCAAGTGAGGTATATTCAGGGCAAGGGAGAGTGATTCTAGCATTTGCCTTCTCCGGGTGGTCGAACTTACATACGACTTGACCATTGAACTCGCCTTTAGCAAAGAGGCTTGCGCCTTGGAGGTACTTCAGGTCCATGAATTACGACTCAACCCAATTTCTACTGTTCGTGTCCAACGGTACTCTGCAAGCTTCCAAAATCAGCGTTACCACTCTAGTGACGTAGATGTGCTTAGCTTTCCTGGTTCCTCTTTTGACTTATGTCATTGCCCGCTTGTGGTAGGTCATAAAGTACTTAGCCAACACAAACAACATACTGGGGTCTCCCTTATCCCCTTCGATCTGCAAACCGCTCAGAATAGTTTCCACAATGTCCTTCATCGCCATATCTAGCATCTGCATCTCGACAAGGTTGAGTGGCGAGGTTGAAGGTCTAGCAAAAAGCATGTTGGCGATGGCTCTCCTTGCATAGTTGGTGGGTTTCTAATCCAATTTCCTTTTCTCCTCGATGAGTTATATTTCTCGCAACCGGACAACATGTTCCAGACCTCGTCGATCTCCTCTTTATCTATATCTGGGTACTCTGAGTCTCCAAATCATAAGCCAAAAATTACATTCATTTGCTTTGACGTCACGCTGTAGAGCTTGTCATAGACCATGAACACTATGTAACCAGCTCCGTTCTTCTCCATCAGGTCAGACACCTTATTTGAATACACTCAGAGATCCACGGTTGCCAAAAACTGCAAGGTCTCCTCGATATAAGAGCTCGCCACATTGTACAATGAGGTCATAATTCTCAGTAAGTTAAAGATCCTATCCACACCCTTGGTAAGGCTCAGTCTATTCACGATCCCAATGTGTGGATAGCACATCCCCTTGATACCCATCATCCTAAGGGCTTTGTATGCTTGGTCAGAATTATTAGCCTTCCTCACAGCTTTCCTTCATTTCTCAGTCTGTCTCTTCATGTAGGCTGCCCTCGCCTCTTCTTCTGAGTAACCGCTCTAGTTCAACGCTTTTATGCTTTCTCTGTATTCGGTTGTCTTCTCTCATGATCTCCTGCCAGCTGCAGCTCTGGTCTTCCTCTGTTCCTCGCGCTCATACTCGACATCCATGGGCGAGGCTTGCCCATCATTGCAGTTGTCAGAGTCGTTGTCTTTGCTCGTAGACGGCAATGTGATCTGCTTCCCCTTTCTCGTGTCTTGCGCAGAACTTTCCTCTCTGCGCTGAGGCTGCACTAACCTCCAGTCCATCGATTCTCCAACTGATTTCCTTGTCGTCTTTTTGACCGGTGCTTCCTTCTTCTTTTGACTAACCATCTCGTCCTTGCTGTCTGACTGCACAACAAAATGGTGAGTTCGAGCTTCACGATCTCTCTCCGATCTAATCGGCGGTGAGTCTTCTAATCCCATCTCCATCTCTTTCTTTCTACTCCTCCGTGCATCTTGCATGAAATTTCTGCAAAACTCCTTGCTCTTCCTCTTATCCCTTGAAGACATGTTTGACAATTCAAAAAGAGGGCTCCTTGCTTCCGGAAAACTGAACTCGCTACGGTGTCAACTGTAGATGCGGTGAGCTTTTATCTGAAGATTGAACTCTTTGTAGTCTATTTTCTACTCACTATCTTTCCTCGAACCAGAATCCTTGTTTTCTTCTTCTCCAATCAAATTTCCGGCGCAAAGAGAGAGTATTTCCATTTAGAGAGCTTAAGACTGAATGAGGACTTTGTAGCGAGAGGGTTTGAATTTAAAGGGAATTTTTGTAGGGTTTTTCAAAGAGAAATAAAGAAGGAGGAGACAATTTCGGCTCCCAATGTCACCTCTTGGTCAGTCCTTGGAGCTGACAAAATCTCAGCCCTTGATTTCAAATTTTGAAATCTTGGGCGATCTTAACCGTCTGATCTCTTTGACTCAGATTTGATCTTCCCTTAACTATAGCTAATTTTGTTAGATTATGGGCTTTACTTGGTGAGCTGGAATCGAGATAACCCACTGCTCCTTTGTAATGGACAGTCTGGTACCTCGCATGTTAACCTCGCAGCTGGATCCGAGGTTTGAATACCCGTTCAAAAAAACCAAACTTGAACCTCTCTTGTTATTCTGCTCAGTGACTGTTCCAAACCTTGATCAATTCCCTTCTTGTGAAAATATCTAGAAACACGAATAATTGGTCACAATATCAAGAATAGCTTAGTATGAGGCATCAACACAATTTGGTCAAATCCAAGAATTCAATGAACAACGAGTTTGATTAAAACATAATAAGACTTATTTAGCTAAAACACTGTATATAAGGATATTCAGGTTGTGCAAGTAGGTCCATGAGTGGATTTCAAGGCAATGTAAATACTACTCGCACACCTTCCTCGGCTTTGTGCCTTGAGGGATACTAGTTTTTCGCCAAATTGATCTCATTTCTCGTCTCCTTGCCTTCGAGGGTTATATACAAGGCGGACTGGTTCTTAGCTTAATGGGGGTATCATTCCCTCATTTCTGCCAAGATTGCTGCCTTAATGGTGTTCCTAGTCCATTCATACCTGAGATGCAGATAGACATTCCAAATACCCATAATAACAAAGATAAAAAGAAATGTTCTCCAAAACTAAATAAAAGCAAAAACAACTTAAACAAAAATTATAACGAGTTTTTAAAGGTAAAGGATAGACATGGGATTCCCTCTCAAGTAGGATTGTTTAGAGTCACAAGCTTGACTCTCCATACTATCTCTAGTATGGGTTTATGAGGGAAACTAGAGTTCCATCGGTGACCACCTCGGCCATTTCCTCGATGGTTCCTTCGATTTTGAAACACTGCCCATTTATGGTTGGTTTCTTCGCCCCTTCTTTAAGGACAAACATCATTCTAATACCATCTCCAACCTTCAATTCAATAGTCATGTTCCTCACATTGATCAATGCTCCAACTGATGCCAAAAATGGTATGTCCAATAGCAACGGATCTATAGGCGCTTCGTCCATTTCCAAAACAACAAAATCTTTCAGGACAAGAACATTTCCAACGTTCACAGGAGCATCTTCGAGCAGTCCCCTAGGTCGTCTGGTGGTCCTATCAGCGAGGAAAAGTGATATCCTGCAGTCCTTGAACTTTGAATACCCTAATTTATGAACAGTGATCAGTGGAATAAGGCTAATTGATGCCCCAAGATCGCACATACAATTGATGAATGGAAAATGACCCACAACACATGGAAGTGTAAAACTCCCCCTGTCATCCAATTTTTCCGCAATGAGCCTCTTCCTTTTATGCGGTAGAATTGGTATCAAGATTGATCTAACTGGTTAAGTCTCAATGGCCATGCACTCTTCCTCCCTTTTCTTTAGAGCATCTTTCAAAAACTTTTTATATTGGGGGATCAAGGCAAAAGCATCCAATATGGGTTTCTTTAACTCAATACCACTCATTTGCTTGTCAAAGAGAACTTTTTGCTTCTCAGCTTGATTCTTCTTCAATCTTGAAGGGAAATGTGCTTTAACTTTGGTAGCAACCACAAGTGCAATTGCTTCCTTTGTATTCTGCTTGGGACTATCGGACTCTTCACGTGGCAGCACCGGCGTGCGAGGGGTATCCTTGATTTGAGTAGGACTGGAAATTTTTTTAGCATTCAGATTTTCAGCAACCTCCCTTCGTGGCTCTGGCCTACAAGGTATATCCTCGAGTTGTTCATGTTCAGCTGATTTTGTGATTTGTTTAGCCTCTCCTACTTAAACAACGCTGTCCTCGGCATTCACCTTCTTGTCAGCCACTGCTGGGAGGATTTTCTCGCTGCAAAGAGTGATAGATTGAGCCGTGTACTCTTTAGGGTTTTGGACCGCTTTACCTAGAAGTTGTCCGCTAGTTTTGGTCGAGGATGAAGCTTGATTGCTCTCCACATACTTCAGCCTTGCATTGAGTGTCTCAAAATTGTAGTTGAGGTCATTATAAGTAGTTTCAATGCGGTTATGTACCTCTTCAAACTTCTTGTTGATTTTCGTTTGTTGAGCCGTTTGGCATTGAAGTATTTGTTGAAGCATATTCATTACTTCCAGTGAATTATCTTGTGCGGGTTGAGGTTGTGTCAGCTGGGACAGGTTTGAGACTCTATTGCCATTGCTCTTTTGGAATCCATACATGTTGCTTCGGTGGGTAAACTTGATCTTGTGGGTTGGCCACATATCTGCTTCTATAGCTCAAGTTTGGGTTTTGTTTGTAGTTTACCCAAGGCTTGGATCCACTTTGATTTTGAACAAAACAAATTTCCTCAACTTGTTCATCCTCCCTTTCTCATATTTATTCTTCTTCTACAAGTTCACTTGCTTCGTATGGACCATAAGCAGCTTATCTAATTTCTCGTGTAGTTGCTTCAATTCCTTGCGTACGGATGTATTAGATTCACAGGTACCACATACATCTTGGTCGTACTTCTTGCCATATTGACCATCAGTTAAAACGAGGTTCTCTATAAGTGTTTTTCCCTCCTCAATCTCCTGTTGAAAAAGCTATCGTGACTTGCAGTATCAAGAAGCATACGAATCCTCGGGTGGACTCCTTGGTAGAAGTTGTTGAGGATCGTGTCTTTCGAGAATCTGTGGTGTGGGCACTGGGACTGATATGCCTTATAGCAATCCCATGCTTCAGTAAGTGACTCGGTGCTTTGTTGTACGAAATTGGAGATGTTTTTTCTCAACTTGGCTGTCCTCAAATTGGAAAAGAATGTGGTGAGGAAAAGGCGTCTGCATCTGGCCAAGTGGTAATGGTGTCCATGGGTAGGTGTTTTTCCCATTGGTGGGCTCTGTCGCCAAGAGAGAAAGGGAATAGCCTCAGTTTAAGTGCGTCTTTGCTTACTCCGTTGATGCGAGTGAGAGTGCACATTTGTTCAAACTCATCAAGATGATCGAGGGGTTCCTCTATGGTTAGTCCATGGAACTTGTTGTTCTGCACTATTGAGATCAGTCCGCTTTTGATCTCGAAATTGTTGTTCTAAATGGCCGGCGGTTGGATGCCATTTCTCTATGTATGAATTCTCGGAGCATCACACGCACCAATGTAGCGAGGGCGATGAACCCGAGGTTGTGCTCGCTCTTATGGAGCTGCTACATCAGGTAGCGGTGGTGTTGCATCCATAGTTGTACCGGGTGTTGTGTTGTCCATGTCAGGCCGCTGCTGTTGCATCCTCGTACATTGCTTTATGAGTTCACAAGGAAGCAAGTTGATGTTGTTGATGCGTTGCAGAAGGTTTTGAAGGCTGTTCGAACGAGTTTGCATCAACTGGTCAACTTGTTTGAATCTTCACTTAACTCGTAGGATTTAAGGTTGAGGTTGAAAGATCTGGGTCTGTCCTTAGGTTCAGAATTCGAGGAGTACCTGCAAAGCCTGCAAAGATAGAAACAACGACTTTCTCAATACATTTTGAGCTTGGTCCTTAAAGATCCAAGCTTTTGGAGCAAAGACAAGTGTTTCCGCACAATTATAGATTGTAATAAAAAAATTGATTTGGCAACGATGCCAATTTGATAAAAAATATTTTTGCGGTTTCTCCTATCAAATTATTGAGTGAGGTAAGTGGAGGGTGAGTTGTCAAAAAATACTCGGAATGGCTTACTAGCAACCTTTCTATGACCACATCCTAGTCCAAGCAAATTTAAAACATTCTGTCACAATGCTTAGAAAATAGATAAACTAAACGAGTAAATGGCATATAGGACAAAATAGGCTAAAAGACAAAATAAAATTAGAGCATGAACAGTAAACAGAGAAATAGCTATAAAATAGAGTGCAATTTGAAATAGGTTTTCATACAAACGAGAAAGGAGGATCTAAAGGATTGGGTGGTTGATCGGTGATGAACTCCGCGATCCACCTTGTTGGGTTACTTTTGAGTGATCTCTAGACTAGGGGAAGAACTAGGCCAACCCGCTCTCGCGGAGGAGATCTTGATCCGAACCAGCTGATCCATTCGGCTCTCACTATGATCTCACCGATCCGGATGAATAAAGCGAGGCCTAAGATTGTCTAATGGCCGATCCGTATATTAGATCTCTCTTCAGCGGATCGAACCATCTCTAGTAAGGATTGGGGCATTCATTTCTGTTAGCCCTAGCTTCCGGTCATGACCCGAATCAGATCTCAGCTGATCAGGAAGAGCTTAAGCACGGCCTTACTGTAAGAGATCAGCGTTAACGATCGGTTAGCTAGGCAAGGTAATCACTGATTTCACCTCTCATCTCCCCATCCTCGAGTTCCAAGCGGATCTACTTGCTCCTCATTTTGAGAGGATGAGGAATGGGGTAGATTCCGAAAGCATATTCAAAGAAGAAAGGCTAAGATGCAAAAAAGTAAAATAAATAAGCATGAACTACTTCATTCCATAATCAACCATCAATGCATAAACAAACCTTAGAGTAAAGATTAAAATGAAAATAGCATAAAGATAGAGTTTTTTTGGCTAAATAAGCAGATGATAACATAAGAGTCATTAAAGGGGTAGTTATAGGGTCATTCTCATAACCCTAATGGTCAAACCGACCTAAGTCGGTCAACCAGGCAGTCTGTGAAGCTTTCCTCGGAGTGCTTGCGCGAGCTTGAACTACAAGGAATGTTTAATTTCTATGTCCTCATGGTCTCCGTCTGAGCTATTGCTCTGAGTGTGATCATTGATGTAGAGAAAGATAAGTCTTTATTCTGCGCCAGTCTTCCCTCAAGATAGATTGGTTGAAGCAAGTCCTTGAGGTGGCCTTCATTGGGATTCTTCTGATCTTCCTCGCATATGGGCTTCGAGGTGGAGGTCCGAGGGGTATACGATCCTTCTTGATTGATGCTCCCTTATGCATTCCAACAGCTGTTCCAATGCTCCTTAGCTCCTTTTTAGCTCCTTTTCTGCTCCTTTTACCTAAGTGGACTCCAAACTTCAAATGCGAATACAAAAGTGCAAAACAAGCCTAAACGATTCTAAGTACAAGAAAAATCTATCTAGATGAATGCAAAATGACCTAAAATAAGACTCTAAAAACATTAAAAATCACACACATCAATTCATCCCATGCTTTTGTTATAGGGTCAATTAACATTGCCATAGGTAGATCCAGCCTATACAGAAGTAGTAATAATGAGGGACATGATGGCATTGTTGGCAACCAATTATCTAAACTAATATGTGCATTATGACATCACCAACACAAACATAGCTTCCACTATGTAATAATGTTGCGCCATACTTCAAAGAGCGCCAACAAAAGATGCTTGATGACCTATCCGATCTAAAAATAAATCCTCATTAGGAAAGTATCGCGCTCGCAGCACTCTGTAGATAAGACTTGTAGGTCTATTATATATTTTCCAAGCATGATTTGCAAGAAGAACTTGGTTAAAATGATTAATGTCGTGGAAGCCAAGTCCACCATTCCTTTTAGAAGTTGTGAGTTTCCACTAGGTGGCCCATGGTAACGCACGTTAATGTTGTGTTGATCCCCACCAATACCCAATGACAAGTGTGTTAATTTTTTAGTTAGGGAGACCAGTAGTCTGAAACAATTCATTGTATAGACAGGTAAAGTATATGCGACAGCTTTAATCTTTGTTTCACGACCCACTTTACAGAGAAATCTCTTTTGCCAATCTTGCATCCGTTCCTACACATGATCAAGTATGTACTAAAAATCAACTTTCTTACTCTGGTCAAACTGTTCAGGAAGCTCCAAATATTTTCCACCTCCTTGCATATTCCGGATATTTAGAAAATTTATTACCCTTGTTCGTGTCTGGTGGTGAACCTATGTCCAAAAGTAATTGCCAATTTATCAAGGTTGATTAACTAACTGAAAACCAAGGCGTAATCTTCAAAAAATTTCCTTAAATGTAGACTATTCTGAACATCTGCTTTCAGAAAGAAAAATGAATCATCAGCAAAAAATAAATGTGATAACATCGGGCCCCCATGATTCAACTGTATGCCTTGGAGACAGCTATCTTGTCTAGCGGCGTCTAACATTAAACTTAACACCTCAGAGCACAAAAGAAAGAGGTAGGAAGAAAGCGGATCTCCTTGTCGTAAACCCCTTGTTCCACAAAAGTTGTCGTAATAACTAACACATAAAATGATGTTGTCCGGAGATAAGCCACTATAAGATTAACCCAACGTTGATAAAATCCTTTTCGTAAGAGCACAATAGCAAGAAAGTTCCACTCCACACGATCATATGCTTTACTAATATTCGTTTTAACGCTCATATCACATAGTAGACTATGTGTGACGAGATCTTATAGAGTGAAATACCTCATGTGCGAGAATTATATTGTCTCTAATTTGATGTCAATGAATAAAAATAGCTTAAGTTTCACTATTCAGGGAAGGATAGGTTTCAGGCGTTGTACCAAAATGTTAGATATGGTTTTGTAAACCACATTGCATAAACTAATTAGGTGGAAATATTTTATCGTATGAAGATGTGCTATCTTAGGTATTAAAGATATTTTTGTTTTATTCCAACCTTGTGGCATCACGCCGGTATTAAAGAATTGACGTACCTCCAACAGTAGAGCAGGTCCAACCACCGGCCAATGATGTTGGTAAAAATTAGCAGTGAGTCCGTCCGATCCTGGCGCCTTTGTTTCACCAATCGAAAAGACAGCGTCATGAAATTCATCCAATGTTACTTCTCACAAGAGTGATTTATTCATATTTGAAGATATCACATGTTGTAGTGTATTGACGGTAATATGTAAATTATCGTTGTTACTCGTTGTAAACACATTCTGGAAATATCTGATGCCTTCTTTTGCTATTGCATCATTACCAAACACGAGTTCATCATCTTCTGTTGTGATGTGAGTTAATCACTTCCGCGCTATAAGATTACAAACTAAGGCATAAAAAATCGGGTGTTAGAATCTCCATCTTTCAACCATTTATTGCGACTTTTTTTTTGCCTTTAGATTTCTTCATTGTGGTAAGCTTCATTCAATGCCTTGCGGATCTCTTGGATTTTGGAAAGTGAATAATGAGTGTTACGCTGGGCTGCATCTAGTTTAGTCATTAGTTCCTTGATCTGTAATCCATAATTCAATTTGTTCTCATATCTGCAACAAGATATTGTGCGGCGACAAGCCTTACTTTTGTCAATCATTAGGACATCATTACGTAATCGTGAAGGTGAGTTGTGAGGATTAATCAAAGCATCATGCACTAATTCATTGAGATCATTCATTTCATTGCAGCCGACATTATATCAAATAGCTTCTGTCTATGATCTATAAGTTTATAAATCTTCAAAATTACGGGGCTATGGTCAGATTCAATCATAGGTAAATATTTGACCAAAGATGTTGGATATGTTGTGTGCCATTCTGAATTGGCTAAGGCTCTATCTAACATCTATTCCACTATATGAGACCCCCATTTTCCAAAACAAGAGAAATTGTTGCTAATAAACCTTACATCAGATCAATCACAGCCACTAACCATATCTCAAAAATCTTGTAGACTCCATGGTTCTCATGTTTTTCCACCTTGTTTTTCATTAAAACCTAGGATTTCATTGAAATCCCCACATAGCAGCCATGGTGTTTTACATATGGATCCAATTTGTTGTAATTTTTCCCAGAGATGGTATTGTAATTTTCGAATCGAATGGCCATACACGCAAGAACAATAATAAAACTCTTTGTTTTTATTTATTTTACAGCCAAAGAGTCTAGAATCAACAGTATACATAGTTACAGACACTTAGTTTTTCCACATTAAAGCTAGAGCACCACTTAGATCCCTTGATGAGACACACCTTACATTATCATTCCCTAATAAGACTGCAAAATCCTTACATCATCATCCTTGTTCTTCGTTTTCACCAAAAAGGGTATGTCTGGATCATAAGTAAACTTAAGATCCTTCAGACGTCAAACTGCCAGGAACCCTTATATATGCCAACAGTTCCAAAACATGACATTCATGGCCTCCTTGGTGGCTTATGGTCTATTGAACCTTCACCCAAGTTGTCGTCTTGTAGCAAGACAAAACCTTCAGTATCTCCTCTTGTCATATGTGTTCAAACAAAATCAACCATAGTAACCGCATTTGTGCTAAATTCTGTCTTCAAATAGTGGCCAATTCGTGCTCCAATATAGCCCACCATCAGTGCCGTAATTTAACAGAGGGGAAATTCACATACTTGCACCCAAAAATGTATGAAATGTTGAGAATTCACCGCAGTAAGTTGATTCCACTTCTGAATTCTGACCATCCAGTCGTTGAAAGTCTATGGTCCTCGCATAATCACTACATCCATAACCTCATAAGTAAAGAAAAGGAAATGAATCTTGCAATTCTCAAAGGTTTGACTCGTAACAAAGCCACCAGTTCTCAAAAGCCGAGGCAAAGCCGCCACCATTGCTCTAAAGTTTTGTTTTATGGGATTCACTGGTGTAACTAAAGTTGGATAAAGATCACGTGATTCGGTTATTGGAAATAAGAGAGAAGCAC